>JAYJMB010060890.1:0-26483 GCA_036873735.1 Pouteria campechiana | reverse complement strand
TTGTGGATTAGTATGTTGTATACAGGATAATGGTGGTAAATTAGGGGAGACTCTGTCAGAATTTCCTCTGAATTTACTACTAGTAACGCTCCAGGAAGGAGGGGCATTACATTTGAGCACATAACTCAGAACTTTTGCAAACACTTACATAGAAGCTCTAAATAAATTCTATTCAACACAAAAGTAATGCAGAAAATAGTCAAGAGAACACAGAAGTTCTGACTAAGTTTTGCTCCGCCCAGAAGATAGACAAAAACAGAGATACATTGCATAGAACTATGCAGAATATATGCACTTAGAAACTCAATCACCAAAGAACTTCTGAGCACCCTAAAAAATTATCAGAAATATCATGAAAGTTTTCATAAGTAATGCTAAATAAGTTTCTCCAAGATTATCAATAAGTTTTTAGAAGATAGTCACAACTGCAAAGGCCAAAGAAGATAAGTAAAGCAATATTGATTCTAAAATACAAATGCTAAATCAAAGAATTAAGTTTAGCATCCTCACTTATAAGCACAAATGAAAACTTCTACAAAAGAAGCAATGAAGAAAGATAAGTTGCTCAACTTGATAATTCTGTTAAAGAATCATGCTTTATATATCTATATACCCTAAATGTCTCTGAAATAATTGCCTTGATTGCACATATATATAGATTCATTTATTGAGCAAAATCATTGAGATAAACAATTCTAAATATGTAAGCTAATATATGAAATTGATTAATCTACATAATTGAAAAATCTCAAATAAGAATTTCACTCTTAGTCATTCCTTTCTGAAATCATGAAAGTTTAAATCATTATGAATTTACCAAACTTATAAATCTTAATGAATGCTCAAAAAAGGTTTTTACACTATTTTATTTAAATATATTATTATTGTTATTCATGATTGTAATGATTGAGCATGATTAAATTGAAATTATGCAAATGTGTTTATGTTTTCTTTTGTTTAATATGTATGACATGTTTTTATAATGCTTAATATTGAAATAATAAATAAAATTGGGATAAAATGAAATAAAATCTTTAAAACTCAAATTTATTGGAATATTTTTCAGAGCAATGCCACCTGCGACACCAGGCGCCCGCGACGCTAGGCGCTTGCGCTCACAGCCACTTGCTGTTTTGAAATCCTTTAAACTTGGCTCGATGAACAGTTTTCATTTTCAACCCATTCTTCATTGTCAGCCTCCTACGACTGAAAAGAGGAAGTACCTGCAATTTCCAAACTTCCATTAGAGTCATTTTACAAATCTTCAACTTTTCCAACTCTTTACTACATCTTAATGGCACCTAAAGTCGCTGTCTCCAAATCCTAAAGAGGACTGAAATGACCTAGAACTCAAGGAGAAGCATGTTCTTCCTAGCTTTCAACCTCTAGAAGCTCAAGGAGATCTCAAGCCACTGATAACATAAGTAATATCCCTTCCTAACTTAATGTGAATGTTGAAGAAGAAAATATAGAAAGAGGAGAAGGAAGGCCGAAGAAATTTTTTTTGAGCAAGTTGCCAAAAGAGGTTGATGGAAGAAAGGTTCCAACTGACAAGTTTGCACCAAATGATTTACGAGCATATTACTTTGGTAGTGAAGATAAGAAATTCAAGTTTTACACTTCAATTCTTAGAAGACTTCTTCATGTTTAAAAGAAAATTGATCTAGATTTCCTTGATAAATGCAAATTTGATATTTTATCAATGTTAAATTTTTAAGGGTGGACTGATTTAATGAAATATGAAGCACCCACCTTCAAAGAGCTCCTCCTCATATTTTAATTCAATTGGAGAGATAACTTTTATGATTCTATGGTAAAATATGTCAGAATAATCTTTGGAACAAACCTGTTATCACCAGAAGAACACCTTGGAGAAATACTAGATGTGTCAGCCATAGAAGATGAGGATGACCTGAAAAAAGAAGAAATTTTCAACAAACTATCTTCAAGTATAGCTTATACATCTACCCATACTTTCATGAGAACAAAAGACTTATTCATTGAGCTTAGGATGCTTAGAAAAGTCTTCAAAGATATGATCATACCTAATCTTGGAGGAACAGAGCAAGTGACCAAGTAAAGCCAGAATTTTGTAGAAGTTGTATACCTATCAGAAGGTCAGTTTGCCAAACCTCATGTTCACTACATTTGGTCACTTACCACAAAGAGCTGACCATAGCTTCATATGGTGTATGGATGACAATGTTTTTTGAGTATTATCATGTTCTGGTCAATGGAGAATCATGCATATACATGTCTACATTAAACAAAGATCATTTCGGAGCAACACTTCTAAAAAGAATGAGAATTAGGTTATCAGAATATGTGGCAAAAATGATGGAAAAGAATGAAAGAGAAATGAAGAAAGATGATGAAGAAGACAATGAGGAGAGTGATGAAGATGAAAATGAGGAGGAAGAAGAAGAAATGGGTGACAGAGAGCAAACAGCTGACACAAGTAGTCCCATTGCAGATAGAGAGTTTTCACCTCCCAGAACTTCACCTAAAGTCACTTATCCAAGGTCTTTTGCATATGCTTTATTATCTCTAGAAGTAAAACAATTAAGAAAGGAAGTAGGAGAAATAAAAAGAGGAGTAAAGGAAGAAATGGGAGAGTTGAGAAGAGTACAAGAAGGAATAGAAAATAAGATAGATATTCTTCTCTTGTAGTTTGAGACTTCCCATCCCACATATAGAGCTGACCCCACTTCACATAGTAAGGATCCAAAACCAACTTTCAACATAGAAGAGTTGACTTTCATCAGAGACACCACTCTGGGGTAGCCCACCTTTCTAGACCACCTACAGATCCTCATACCTCTTAGAGATCTTATTTTTTTGGTTATATCTTATTGAGAAAAGCATAACTCAATTGTTTTAAATATTTTGTGATCTTTATGTATCTCTTTCTCTATGAAATATATAATTACAAATCAGGTGACATTAGTCTATAATATGAATGTTTGATCATGAAAACAATGCTTATTTATGACTTTAAGTTTCATGACTTTAAGTGTTTAATTATGCAATATGATTTTTCACATTCATATCTATTACATTTTTTTATGACTAAAAATCCATATTTTGATGAATAACAGTTAACTCATTTTGCAAGAAGTACATGAGTAAGCATGAAAAATAGTGACTATTACATATTGCTTAATGTACACCTGAAAATGGAAAACAAACCATCAATGAAAACTATTTTGGATGTATATGAGAATTTGTGTTGATAGAAAATAAATGTGTGTTTATGTAAAATGATTGATGAAAATCATTTCCCCAATAGCTCAAGCTTCCAATAAACATAATTAGCAATGAAACCCTGATGATTGAATTCAATATTTGAAATGGTTTAGGAAAACAGATTAAGAATGCTTAATCCTATTGTACAACCTAAAATGGAAAACAAAAATCAAATAAGAAAAATATTTTGGATATTTTTATATGTGTTGATGATAATCTAGGTTCCACGGTTAGCAATACTCACATCATATGCTTACATGGTATTTTCACAACTCTTTCACGAATATGAAATGTTTGAAATAGATAAGTTTTTTTTGATCTATACTTGTGTTATAACAATCCATACATGCATCATAATTCTTTGGATGCTCTATAGACAGTCCGTACAATTTACATCCATTTATCATGCATGACCTTGAATGTTTGAATATCTATACATCATGAAATTGAATATTAAAATGACTATACATTTAATTCATGAGTGTTCATTGAGAAGTTCTCCAACAAGGTATCAATATGTGGTATCATGAGTACATTTTTCTTATTGATGTCATATCAAGCTTAAACATTTAAAAAGAAAAATTCTCTAGTGAAAATGATGTATAATTTGAAAATAAAAAAGGGGGAGAAGTACAACTTTTTGATGTTGATAAAAAGGGAGAGAAGTATGGAGAAGATTTGAAAGTAAGGAGAAAATATAAGGGGAGTAGTATGGAGTAAATAAAGATAAGTATTGAGATAGGGAGAAGTATGAAGTAAATATAAGTAAGGAGCAAATATAGATAAATATTGAGAAAACCCATTACTCCTGATAGTACATAGTTATTCTAGAAAAAGAAGTCTTTTGTGTTCCTTTATAGGGGGACAAATCAGCAAAAGCATAGAGGGAATATAAAAATAAAAAGAAATATACTTACCAAATAAAAAAGTATTTTCATGACTCATGCCAAGGTAAGGATAAATTTAAGATGTCATGATCAGTATCATTCCCTAGAAAATTACAAAATTCAAATTAGTTAGGGGGAGTTTATTATAAAGAGGAAAATATGTCATGAGAAAACTTATAGTTCTTCATATATCATGACTAGTACTAAATTCCACATGCTTACATATCTCTATTAGTAAAGGTTAGTTTGTTATTGAATCATTAGCATATCCTTTATTTGTCTCAAATCTTCAAGCTTTGTCATCATAAAAAAGGAAGAGAATGTTGAGTCATACATGTATTGTGATGATGATCCACACATATATAACAAACAATTTTGATGACAATAAAACTTATACAGGATTTGCATTATGCTAATGATATTGTTAATATTAGAAAAAAATAATTAGAATTATACATATGCCTAATATATACAATTCATGTTTATCCATGTTCATAAAATATTTACTATATAATGATAATATGCATGATTATAAGAATTGAAACATTACCTAAAAGTTGTATCCAAATTACTCATATATACCATTAGAACACTTTTGAAGTATTTTAGAAACTTTAATAGTATTTCAAAAAGTTATTTCTACATCCTCAGAGATCCTAAAGTAATTTCTCAGAAATTATAAGGCTTGTAATTACAGTAGTTTCAGAAACTCTAAAACAACTCTTAAATTCTTCAGGATCAAAAAATGCTAAAACTAGCACCTAATACAACTTTTAAACCTCTGAAATTATAGCATCCAATTAACTCCTCTGAAGTCATTTCAGAAACTTTGAAGAATTACTTTAGATGCTCTGAAGTCTATACTTGATATATTTCAAAAACTGTGAAATCAATCTTCCAATCTGTTTATTCAACTATAAATTACTTTAAAAGAAAGCATATGTATTCTAATGTATATTTCAACTTCCAACAGTAAGCATACATGCATACTTTACTATGATTTCAAATGTTATGCTATAAGAATAAATTGTCAAAATACATCTTTCAAATGCTTTGCTAGAATGACTTCAAGATACATTCTTATTTGGTTATCGTCCAAAAATCTCTTGCATATCTATAATTGCCTAATAAACAATCATACGATCCATTATGCAATCATCTTCTTATCATATGTTGGAACTTTTATGAATATATATATGTTCTATATGGAAGTATTAATTGATGAAAGAAAGAAATCATAATCGGATGAAGTTTATATAAAATATATAGATTAAAGCAAACATCCATGCTTCACAATGTATTTATATCATGAATGGATAATTATAGAATGTTTGATAAACTTCAAGGAAACATGTGTATAATTAATTTGGTATGTCTTCATAAACAGAAAAATATGAAAACATCATTAGTAAATATAAGAATAACAACGATGCCTAAATGTACCTTTTTTTTTATCAAGGCACTAATACATTACGACTATCTATGATCTACAATTTATGGAAACTCATTTGTGGATATTCATAATTGAACAATTTACTTTGACATTACATAATATATACATGAGATTTAATAAAACCATGTGTGTATGAACAAATAAAAGAAAATATACTTAATACACACATCCATTACAAAGTATGAATCAAATATACTATTCATACTTCATATATACTACTTGTGACAAATGCATTTTGATTTAAAATAAAAGATGTCAAAGTTTTGAAAAGAAGTAAAATGCAAAAACACAGTTGAAGGATGCCTGTCACTTGAAGCAACCACCTGGAAAACCGCTTAGAAATACAAAGTTAGATGAATCAAGAAACGAAGCACTAGAAGATGAACTGCCTGGCAAATTCTCCAATCGTCTGTGCCTACTGCCTAGGAGCACAACCGGTATGGCAGCCACCTACCATACCGCTTGCCACGAGGCAGGAAGATTCACTTGGAAGAAAATCTAGAAAATTATCCACAACTGCTTAGCCCAGCCTCTTGGCATATTGCCTGGCACACAGCCGCTTGGACTAGGTGCTTACCATACTCCCTAACAATGCCCAATGGTCAGAAATTTGAATGTTGCAACAAAGGAAGATTCTAAGCTCCTCATCCAACGATCAAGTTTTCAAGATCTATCTAAGGAGCACTAAAGGGATGTTTGAATAAGAAGATAGAGAGTAGAAAAGAGAACATACAAAAAAGAAAAAGAGAGAAATCCTCTTGCAAATTCTAAAGGCCAAGATCTACCATTCTTCAATCTCCTTTAAGGTTAATCTCTCCACAACATAAAGGAAGAACTCTGTAACAAGAAGAACTGCATCTAAGATCTTCCTCAGCACTCAACAAGAAACACATTAAAAAGTGTAATTTCTTATTTAAATTATTTTATTTGTAGAAGTTGCTAGTTAGCTTAAAAACCAGGGTTAAAGTTATTGGTGAGCTTATGAAAACCAATGTGGTTAAAAGTTGTTGTTTAGCTTGTGAAAACCAACATTATTAGAGTTATTGGTAAGCTTGTAAAAACCAATATGGTGAGTTTCTGGTAAGCTTTGTAAAACCAGTGTATGAGTTCTTAGTTAGCTCCAGAAAACCAAGTGTGATTCCATAGAATACTAATGGAACTTGAGTGCAGCAAGTAAGGCTGACTCGGAGAGTGGAGTAGGTGCCAAGAGAGAGCTCAAACCACTATAAGTTGCATGTGCTATCCATGCTTGATCTTTCCTTTATATTCTAGTTTGCTTTATCCATTGCTTCGCTTTGATTAGCACGCCAATATAAAAGAAAGAAACGGATTTGATCAAATAGGGGTTAAAAGAAGTAAAACCCAATTCACCCCCCTCTTGGGTTCTAGCCTATCCTACTAGGACCAATAACATAGAGACCCATTATTTATTCCCTAGGAATGGAGTACATGATGGAGTGAGTATTCTTTAGTGTGTATTGATTTATTGCATTGTTTATAATTTAGAGTATGATCTTGTAGATGCTATGTTATTATACATGTTCAATCAGAAAGATAGAGCTAATGGACATCTTCCCTAAGTCATGTATTTGAGAAGATTATTTCAACACTTTGAAATAGATCTTTCTGATGATGTTCCAACTTGTCCTTCAAGTTAGAATGAGATAAACATTGGAACACTCAGACAAATGAGATATATCAAATATGATGATTGTGAGTGAAGATAAATTTCAGTTGTGCCTGGTGATAATGAAGATGAGATTCCTATTCTAGAAGATGATACAACAAGAATTGAAGCTGAAGTTAAAGAAATGATGACGGTGAAGATGAGTTTTATCAAGATGTTCTAAGAGATGAACAAGATCTAGATGAAGAGGAGGGTTCTCATGGAAAGAATGGGAAGGATCCCTAGGTCGGAGATGATTTAACACCCACTGTTTAAGATATTCAACACACTCCAGCCATATCCATTCTAGCTCCATCTCATCTCATCGCATTCATCCATCTAATTCTACCCCTCATGTCACAACTACTTCAACTTCTCCTTTGCTTAATGTTTTTACCTTGTAGGCCATACTTGTAGCTAGTTTGAGATCTCTCAAAGCTGACTTGCAAGTGTACATATGTGAGCAAATTCATGCTTCTACATCAGCTGATCAATCTGATTCCACCAAGAAAAAGTCATCTCCTTCTAAATGATTCTGAAATTAGAAGACCTAAGAACATTGTTCAAAAACTATATCTCTTGTCTTTTAAGGATTTGATGCTATTTAACTACCTTATCATAAATTATTGTTTAACTTTCCTAGTTTGACTAATTGAATCACAGTTTAAATTCACACACTTTTGTCTTTTGATTCATATTAATTATATCTTTTTTGATCATTCTCTATTTTTTTGCATTCCTCTCTTTTTGCTTATGATAAAAAGGGGGAGAAAATTAGATTTAGTTTGCATGGATCAACAAAAGAATAAGCATGTTGACAGGGGCAGGAATGTTATTTTAAGTTCATCCATAGTTAGTTTTGTCATCATCAAAAAGGGAGAGAATTATTTAATTTATGTTTTCTATTTTGATGATGAACAAACTTGGAATGATGAAAATACTTGATAAAATATGATGTAACACATCTTTGTTGTAGAGTGGATTGTGTTTTACTATGTGGTTTGATGATATAACACATCTTTGATTTAGAGTGGATTGATGTAAATGTGATGAAATGCATGTAATTAGGTTGTGTGAAGTGGTAGAAAGAGTGTAAATAAATTTTTGGAAATAGGTTAAGGATGGAAGATATAAAGTGAAGAAATCCGTCAATGTTTTGTTTAGCAACCTCGATGGATTTGGAGTTAGGGACTTATCCAGCGATGTTAGAAATTGGTGAACCTCGACGGATTCAAATCAGGCGAATTTTGCTTTTTTATGAACCTCGATGGATTAGAAGTCAGAGACATATCCGGCTAAGTTAAACTTTGATGGATTTCTCTATGAAGGAAAATGTCGATGGTTTGTCATAAAACATTAATGGTTTTTGGGTAAAATGTCAAAAATTTTGGCACTATAGAAGGTAGTTACAAGATCCAAAAATGAAGCAGCTTTGACATTCTCTTTAACCTCTTTTGAGAGGTTATCTCCCAATAGTTAAACATCTATATTAAAGGAGAGATATGTTGAAAGAAAGTGTGGAAAAATAGAGAAGAAAAATCTTATAGTGTCATCAACAGAAAATCAAGAGATTAAGATTATGAAGAGATTTTATCTAAGTTTTGCAAGTGAATGAAGCTTGGACCATCAGAAGCACTGAAGCTCACATGAGAATTAAATTGGTTGTAAGCCTTTCATCATTACATTCTTCTTTATGTTCATTGTACCTTGGTTTAACTTGTAAACCAAGAGATAGTTGAATTATTATAGGTTGTGTAAGTGATTCATATATATTGTTACCTAGGAGTGGAAGTCCAGAGAACAGAGTTTATGTACCACTGTAACTTTGGGATTAAGTTGACTAGTGGAACCCAAGTCTGTGATTATGACTTGGGGAGTAGAGTAGGTAGGGATCGCCAAACCACTATAACATCTTTGTTCACAATTAGTGGGTCATTATCTTTATGGTACATTCAATAGCTTCCACAAGATTGCATTAGTTTAGCCATACGGCAAGACTAACAATATCTTTATTGTGCAAAGCTATGCTCTTAATCTCTATAATGGTGTATTACAATTCATATTCAATACACTTAACATCAAAACAACTTCTTAGCAATGAATTATACCCAAATACTAATCCCCCTTTAATTAGGGTTTTAGGGTTGCACTCAAACCCTTATATACATGATTCACTTTTCATGAGACATTTCCTCAAAAATATCATAGGCATTAATTAGGTTAGACAATTTCTACTAACTATTTCAAATGGGTTTCCTTCCTAACAACACATGCCCATCATATGACTCATTGATCATCTAATTAATCATAAAAATAAGCTAATTAAGCTATTAGCTTAATTAATTAACTGCGTAAACATTTTATACACAAAAGCTCCTTCCAACCTCTACTTAGGTCATTGTCTAAAATCAGATTTCTTACTCTCAAACAAGCCCCAAAATACTATAATTAATTAATTAATTAATCATTTCCCCCATGATTCCACATCAATTCATATCAATTTCTCCTAAAAGTCACTATTCATAGATTATGAAAAACCCTAGCCAAATAGAAATTTCAAAACTAATTGGGAAAAACCCACTTACCATCATTTTCGTGCATGGCTTCCACCATAGAACTAGAAACTGACCCCAAATCTTCAAGAACCCACCAAGGTTGTAGTAAAATCGCGTTTCTATCTTCTTTCACCATCCAAATGGCTAAAATCAAGGTTTAGATGAGTGCTTGGATGATTATACGCCTAAATCATCTTATTTTCATGCAAAAAGAAGTATGAAATTGGGGCATCCAATCATAACATAGTAAGGTGTTTCTAGGGGATTTCATTTCCAACAATACACACCTATCATACAACATGATTTATATTTATTTAACCATAAAAATAAGCTAATTAAGCCATTAACTCACTCAATTCACTACTCAAACACCCTACACATGAAATCGCCTTTTTAATAGTCAATTAGGTTGCTATCTAACAACATAATTGGATTTTGTATGCCCAATTCATTCCCAAATATTGCAATCCACTAATTAATCATTTCCCATAAAATCCTCGACAATTCCTTGTCAAATCCCCTTTAAATCATGTGCACGGGTTGCAAAAAACCCGAACAAGCAAAATTCATAAAATGAATTGGGAAAAACTAGCTTACCATCAATTTCATATGTTATTTCCATCCTAGAACAAAAAATTAATCTCAATCCCCTAAGTAGCCACCATAGATTATCATAAAATAGAGTTTCTTTCCTCTTTCACCACTCAACTGGCTAGGTTTTTGATTTGGGTGCGTAGGTGAGGGATTCCATGCCTAAACAATGATTTTTCCTATCTCAATCATGCTATAATGGGGCGTGCGGAACATGGGGCTTTGGGCATGGAAAGGAGAGGGATGAATGGGGAATAAATGGGGTGGTAAGGCACTAAAATAGGTAGCCTGTCACCTTACTATAGCACCAGCGCCACGCCATTAGATTTGGGCACCCAACCTGCTGGACACCAAGCACAAACTTTTCATGAAGTGGTGCTATAGTGCTAGATTTGGGCGTCATGGCGCCAAGGTGTTGTCCTCTATTTTTGATTAATTTTCATCACTTTATTCCCTTTCTTTTTATATATATTTTATCTATGATTTTTCTCACATAAACATAACCAAGTTGTACCTTCGTCACCCCTTTTACAAATGCATTAAGTACATAATGAACCTCCATAATTAATTAGCAATCCTATCATCCAATCATTCTCTTATGTGTACATAAAGCTCTACAACAACTCTCTTTTCCATTACCATTGATTCATATACATAAAAATCCCAATCACATTGTTTTAAATATCCAAAATAATTATTTTACAAAACATCTTGTATTTTAACACCTTGGAATGTTACAGGCCCAACATGGTACCTGCTCCACTCTTTGAGTCAGCCTCACTTGCTGCACTCAGGTTTCACTAATCACCTATTAGTTTTATAAGCTTACCAACAAACTTTACACACGTTGGTTTCCAAGCTCACCAACAAACATATACAACTATTGGTTTCCAAGCTCATCAACAAACTTTTATAATCATTGGTTTCCAAGCTCACCAACAAACATATACAACTATTGGTTTTCAAGCTCATCAACAAACTTTTATAATCATTGGTTTCCAAGCTCACCAACAGACTTATACATAATCAACAAGCCCCTTGCTTGTTATCTCAAACAAAGAATGATGTACAATAAAAGTGACTCTTACGCAGGCTTATTTGTATAGAAATAAAAGTGAAATAGAAATAAATGTTTGTAATAAACATCGAGAATATCTGACTCTGAAAGGTTGTTGCAAAGGTTGTTCTTTGAATGTAGATTGCATTTTGCTCAGTGGAGTTGAAAGAAAAACTTTAATGTCTAAGTAAATACTTTGTAAACTCTTTCAAAAAATTTCTCTAACTTGTTAACTTCTTTGAATGACTTCTCTTTACTCCTTTTAAGTTGGGATTCAAAATTGGTCCATTGAAGAAGATGATGTTCTTTAAATGTTAGTGAATCATCAAAATTTTTTTGCCCGCTGAAGTGTTCTCAAGGGTTCTCATTGTTTAAAAGCTTTCTACAATGTTCAAAGATATAATTTTAGACTGAATGAATCATTCAGCTTGCAACAGACATAACTTAGCTTTGTCTAAAAACATTTTGCTATGTCAAAAGTTAAATTTTGGACTAAGAAGAGGCATGAATTGCTTTTCCCGCATGAGAGAACTCTTGCTTCATCCAGGGATGAGTTGGTAGTATCTGAAAATTAAATTTCAGACTGACTGACTGTTCAATATCAATGTCCAAAATTGTTATTGAACTTCAACCATCTTGGCTTCATACTTCACTAGTGTTTGAACTTGGATTTGCATTCGAACTTATCTTCATAGTGTTCAAACTTTGCTCCGCAGTGTCCGAACTTAGCTCTGCAGTGTCTGAACCTTTGCTTGAGTTCAAAATTTGGCTTCACTTTGTCCGAACAATGTTCTCTTTCTTTGTTATATGTTTTTGAAGTCATGTTTATATCCAAACTTGGGCATCAATTTGATTGGTTTTGGCGGCGATTTAGAATGCATCTGAAGTGACTTTGAAGCTTGTATATGATGTCTGCCATACTCTTTCAGTATTTAAGTTTTCTTCCCTTGATACATTATGGATCTTGTCTTTAATTTTATCTTGTGTGCGCTATCCACTTAGTTATTTCCCTAACATATTATTCATTACTGTACACTTGAAAATAACATTCGGTAGCTTAACCATTCACTCATATGATTTTTGCTCATCATCAAAACTTGGTTAGTTAAACACATTCATCATCAAAATCAATCCAAGTAAAGATTTGATTTAACAAATTTTCCTATTATAAAGGCTTTAAAGTAGATGCCAAATTATGCAAAGTTCATGAAGGAGGTCATGTCCAAGAAAAGAAAGCTTGAACATATTATAGTGAAGTAGATAGAAGAGTGTAGTGCCATTTTGCAGAGAAAGCTTCCACATAAGTGAAAGGATCCAAGGAGTTTTACTATTCCTTATTCTATTGAAAATTCATCTTTTAAAGCATTATGTGATGTTGGTGCATCCATGAATTTAATGCCTTTGTCTATATTTCAAAGCTTGGATTGAGAGAGGTGAAGTCAACTATCATCACACTACAATTAGCCAATAGGTGTTTGACTTATCCTTGGGGTATTATAGAAGTTGTGTTTTAGTATAATTGCATAGTTTTGATGACAAACAAAACTTAATCAAGTTAAGTTCTAATGAAAGTTTGTCAAGTTCCTAGAAAGTTCCTAGAATGAAGAAATAGACTATGAATTGTAGAAGCTGCAGATCAGACATAATCTAAAAGAAATATGATCACCATTCCAAATCATTTTAGATGAATTCCACATGTCTATGCCATTTTCAGACACTAAAATGTGAAATCCAAATGCTAAAAGATCAATGCAAGCTTTGGACATGATTCATAAATTTTCCAAGGCACAAGAAAAAAAAATAGTTCAATTCGATATACCAAGTAGTCATAAACATTCATTTCAGACGCAATCTTATTCCTAAGCTTAGAATTGAAGAGTACCTCAATCTATCCAACACATATCTCAGACAATGCAGAGACAAAGGCCGACTTTGGAAACTACTCAAGTTGTTCCCAAAATCCATATGTTGAAGTTTGGCTAAAGAGTAAGCTTTGGACAAAGTTTCAATACTGTCATGATAGTTTGGACATTGAGAGAAACTAACTTTGGATGCACTAGAACATTTTAGACAAAGCCATTTCATCTGTTTCTCTAGCTCTGTCAAGAATTTTAACTTTGGACAAATCCCAAGCAAGCAACTTTGTTTGAAATAAAGTGTGGTCATTGAAGGGAGAGCCTCCATCCAAAATCTTTACTCGAGACATAGCAACTCCGTCTTAAGCAACAAACAAAAATCACTGGTAGTTGTCCCTATTGTCCAAAATTCTACCATTTCTGGATGCATGCCATTTCAAGTTATGATAGCTATTTTAGGTAACCAAAAATGGTGCATTTCATTGGGAGAAGCTTCAAATGTTATTTTGCATTCAATGAAGATCACCTACCTCCAATGGCTGGAATTCAAAGTGGATATAAAGAGGAGCAAAGCTGAAATGAGGATAAAAATTTTCAACTGATTGCATTTTCATTAAGCTTAAACCTTCATTCCAAACTTACAAAAAGAAAAATTCCAAGCCTTCGTATTGCAATCTTAAGAAATCTCTATTAATGGTGTTCAACTACCTTTGGGAAGACTATCACTTCTGTAATAATAGTTTCTTAAAGACCTTCCCTTGTACTTATAAAGAAGCTCTTTGTAAAGTGTATTTAATCTTTTCCATTTAATTTTTGTGATTGCCTTGAGTCGGTATTGGAGATCGGACTCAAGAAGAGCATTCGTAACTACTAGAATGTGTCTCATAGTTGGTCTACTAAGTACTATATTCATTCTCCCTGGAGTTGGAAGCCAATAAAGTGTAGTGATGCTAGAGTTTACTCCCCCTTGAGCTAGAATCAACAAGAGTGCTGAGTGCACTAGTTGTATTTCTGCTATAAGAGATAGTGGAACCCAAGACACTAGAGAAGAGTGTTCTTGGAAGAGTGGAGTAGAGTATTTGACTCAAACCATTATAAAAATACTCTTTCCATTAATTGTTTACTTGCATTTTCTTTCATTATATTGCTAGAGGGCCTATAATCCTACAAGGGATCAAAGTAGAATTTTTAATTACCCAATTCACCACTCCCCTCTTGGGTATTTAGCTAGCCTACAGGACCAACAATATATTGGTAAAGGTAGACAAATTCATCATTTTAGTTGATTTTATTATCATAGAAATGGAAGAAGATCATGAGCTTCCATTAATTTTTTGAAGACCATTCTTAGCAATTGGAAGGGCTTTGATTGATGTGCAGTATAGTGAGTTAACCTTGAGGGTTAATGAGAATGAGGTAAGGTTTAACATTTATCATGCTTTAGATTGTCCAGTTGAGAAGAATACTTGCAAAAGATTGAGGTTTTGGATAATAGCATTGTGACTATTTATACTGATGAAAGCGTTCAAGATCCTTTGGAACAATGAAATGAAAATTTCATTAGTCAAGATATGATAGGTACTAGTGAGGTTATAGGGCATGTTCTAGCTTTGGATGCACTACAACAAGAGAAATCCAGTGACATTATTGATAATCTTCAAGAAGAGTCATCAAAGGAGGAAGAAAAAAAGATAAACCAAAGTTTGTTTAGAATAAAGAAGAGTATTTTAAGGATGAAGAAGAAGCCAACAAGATTAAAGTTGACTTGGATGGTGTCAAGGAAGTCAATGAAGAAGATGTGACCAGGGAGGGGTTCAAGCACAAATTGGCATTGTCGATTGCTACACCAACAAAATTTGAATGGAAGCAAATGCCTTAGAATTTAAATAATGCATTTTTTTGAGAAGAATAATACTCTTTCAGTGATTAAAGAATTGGAGCATTGGAAAGCCCAAATTCACTTGAAAGATGAGAGACCATAGTCAAGCTAAGACTATAAACAAAGCTCTTCTTGGGAGGCAACTTAAGCATTAAAACTTTTCCCTTTTTTTCATTTATTCTCATTAGTTTAGTTTAGTTTAGTTTATCAATTAAATTTTTAGTTGATTTTTCTTGATGTAGATGATCCATTCAAAAAGCTATGCACATGATCAACAACAACCTTCCAACATCATCAGAGGAGAAAACGTCCCTACAAGAAAGCTTCTTTCCCCCTTATGCATTATTTTTAATATTGAGGACAATGTTGAGTTTAAGTTTAGGGGTATTTAGGCATCTTCATTTAGTTTTGGGAATTTGTTTTTGAATTTAGGTATAATTTTTTTCTATGAGCTTCACTTTTTGATCACTTAGCCAAGAAAATTTGAGAGCAATTGTGCAAATTTGATGAATTTGAATGAGTTGGATTAATTTTTCCTTGATGATCATTAACCTATGCTCAACTTTTGATTACCATTATACATAATTTAAAATGAAGGATAGGCACTACCTTGTCATTGAATGATGAAATTTTTGTTGAGCACATCATGTTATGATAATGTGAAGTGTATATGGATTAGTTGATAATGTTTGATTAATTTGAGCATGCTAGAACTTGTTTGATTATTCCTCAAGGAAAAATTCTAGATTAAATATTTACTTGAAAGTGATTTAGGCATTCTTTATTCAGTTTGAGCCTTTCAAGCTAACCTAATACAATTATGATACTAGTGTCTTCATTGAACCTTAATAAAAGAATGACATATGCAAAGTATGTAAAAGACCACCATTCAACTTTTCTTTGTTTAGCCTCATCAGTTAGACCTTTTTAGCCTAAAAAACTATGCTTGACCTATTAAGAGACATATTCCATACACATGATTGTTAGAGAGCTATGCTATGAGAGAGCAAAAGAAGATAAGTTTGGGTGTATTGAAAAGAAAAATGCCAAAAGGAAAAGAAAAAGGATAAAAAGAAAATAATCACTAAGGATTCATCCTTCAATTGGGGGGATTACGTCCCAACAAACTCAAAAGAAAATAAGTTTAGGAGTATGGTAGTAATACAACCCATAAAAAGAAAGAGAAGAGCAAATGAAAAGTAAAAAGAGTAAACTTTCATGTGCAAATTTATTTATGATCTCTTACTTAGCGAATCCTTAAAGCTTGAATGTACCCATAAAAAGAGTTATTAGTGGATCTTATGTCTAATTAGAGCTTGAATGTACTGTCCACACTCCTAAAGTTACTTCCCTGAATATGATTTATATATGTATCATTGCACACTTGGGAATGTAACTTTCAATACCTTAACCATTAGTTTTTCTCATCATCACAAAATCAGTTAGTTAATCCCATTCATCATCAAAATCAATCCAAGGAATGGAGGTTTGGATCAACATTCTTCCCTTTTTTGATGATGATAAAACATTTGAGTGAATTACCTTTCAAACAGATAAAACATGTCTCTAACATAGAATGGGAACTAAATTTTTTTTTACTAAAAAACACATAGCTCATCTCTAAATGATATGCTAAAGACACCCCCTGAATAAATAATCTACTAAAAAACACATAGCTCCCCTTTTCTAATGCATCTTTAAGTGATATGCTAATGACTCCCCCTGAATACATGCACTGATCTGTTATCTTTCCCCCTTTTTGTCATAATAAAAAAGGTACGAAGGGAAAAAAAGAGATATATGCAGAATGTGTAGAAAATATAGAGCAAATAAACAAGGCATAAAAGATTTCATTGTATTGAATTGCATTTCATTACAAAATGAATTACATGAGATACAATTAAGAAATATAAAGAGAACAAAAAATAAATGCAACAAACAATTGGGGTTTAGATGGAGGCTTAGGTGAGAGGAATGGTGGGATACAGTGGGAAATGGATGGGGGGGAAAGATAGTGTTGCTGCAGTCTGCCGTTGCTCTCTTTTCCATCTCTTCATTGGCCAAAAGTTGATCACAAATTTCAAGGCCAATTAAAGTTCAAGGCAATCAAACTTATTTAAAGATGATTCTCCTTTTCTCGAAAGTCAATGCCTAAACATTCTAAGAATATAATAGCTCTTGTGGATGCCCATAGAATCTTTTGATTTTCAGCTTCAGGTTGATTGAGAACTTCATTAATCCGTTCAGAAGATTGATCATCCATACATGACAACTTAAGGACTTCATTGTCTATTTTGCTCCCATTTGATGTGTTTACTTCTCAAGATTTTTCTTTTCTTCTAATTCTGCTTCTTGATTCATGTCTCAACGAATTGCTGTCTCCCTTTGTCTTTGCCATGGCAGCACATGGGTTTATGGTTTGGATATAGGCTTGATTTAGGGAAAATAAGGAAGTTTTGGAAAGATTTTCGAGGATATGAAATGAATGTTTACTGAAAATAGTGAAGGAATAGAAGTTCCAATGAATGTATATTTAATTTCAGTGGGAAAAAGAGGCATAACCTTGGAAATGACCTTTTAGAAGCGAGGGAAAGGAAGTCTTAAATTGACTGAAATGAATGTTGATATGAATGGTTTCAGACATTGGATAGAATTTTAGACGGTCTGAAGTTATAACTTAAGACGATAGGAGTTGTGTTTTAGTATGTTTGAAAAAAAATAGTGTTTGAGCTTTAGATGTTATGAAGTATGGTTGTATGGTTTTATAATGTTTGAAGGTGAGAAGAGTTTCAAATGATTAAACTCAAGTGTGCTAGACTTCTGAAACATTTTCAAAATGTCTGAAATATCAACTAAAATAATCTAAACATGAAATTAAGCCAAAATGACGATTATAGAAGGTCTAACTATTATTAGAATATCTATTCTCAATCTTAAATTATGAAGTTTCCCAAATAAGCTTGACTTATGCCTTGGGACTATAATGATCTTAATGATTAATTTCATTCAATACTACACAACATTCAATATCCAAAGATGAAGAGTATAATCATCATGCATTTAGAACATGTAAACAAAAATATAATATGATGATAATGAAATGTACATTATGCATGTGGATCTACCCTACCAAGCTCCCTTTTAATCATGCAAAATCTATCCCATGGGAGTGGCTTAGTAATAATATCTGCTAATTGGTTTTTAGTTGGTATAAATTCAAAGCAGATATTGTGATTCTGGACATGATCTCTAATGACATGATGCTTGATCTCTACATGCTTTAATCTAGAATGCATAACTGAATTCTTGGTCAGATTTATAACACTGGTATTATCACATTTGATGGGTGTATCACTGTGTTAGGTCTTGTAGGCTTGACTAAACCCAAGAGGGGAGGGGTGAATTGGGTTTATAATTTTTTTTTACTTAACCCCTATTTGATTAATTTTCCTCTTTTTAGTGCTTGTGTGTAATTTGTACTAAAATGAATAATGAAACAACAAAATGCAAAAAAACAAAGCAATCATAAATAACACACATAATATATAGTAGTTTAGGCAATCGTCCCTACTCCACTCTCCCAGGAGCACATCCTTGTGTCTTGGGTTCCACAATCTCATATAATAGAATTACAAATAGTGCACCCGGCACTCTTCTATATTATAACTCTAGAGGCCATAACAAATTAACAAGCTATTTGTGAGACACACTCCAAGAAACACATACTTGTTCTTCTTGATTCCAGCTCAAGGGGGCATAAACTAGTGCCACTCCACTTATCTAGATTCCAACTCTAGGGTGCATAACAAATTAGCAAATTGGATGTGAGGCACACTCTAACAAACCAGATCTGCTCTTATTAACTTTGGTCTCCAATACCAAGTTAAGGCAATACAAAGATAAAAAGAAATAAGAAATTAGACTTCGATACAGTGTTTCTTGGTGACCTCTGGGGAAGACTCGATCTTGTTGCTCTTGATGTTGCAGAAGATCTTCCCTTAGTGTATTGAAGAAGGAGGCCTTGAATGTATATTGGAAGATTGAAGCTCTTGAATGAATATTTGAATATTTGAATATTTAAGTTCTTGGCTTAGGGTTGCATAGATTTGTAGAAGATTGATGGTCAATGGATAACTTCTTCAACCCTTGAAATGTCCCAACACTTTTCCTTAAATAGATCTTCAAAAGACTTGACCGTTGGAAGAAATTGGCTAGCAAGATGTTGCTTTGCAATGTTCAAATTTCCAACCATTATATATTGGCAAGCAGCTATGGCATTTGGCTGTGCCTTAGGCTCTTCAATAGACAGTATGTGAAATTGGCTTGTGTTTGGATCTCTGGCAGAATTCCCAAACGCATGATGCTATCCATTTGCAGGCGGTATGTGGTATCGGCTGTGCTCATAGGCAATAGGCACAGGCGGTATGGGGTTGCTAGGTGAAATCTCCCTTTGTTGCTTTGGATGGTTTGAAGACTGCTTCAGATCAGTTGGAATATGTGGCATGCGATATGATGTTGCGCCTTCCATTTTTGGTTGCAGTTACAGGTGCTACCCTTAAGCAGTTGCAATTATCTAGGGACTTCTCTACTTCTTGGAACACCATAGGCAATTTTTGCTAGCAGTTTTTAGGTAGGCTATAAGCGTGGGCGACTGTTTTATTTGGCTATGGCCTTGCATTAGACTTTTTACACTTAGCCACTTTTGTTTTCCTTGACATTTTTCATTATATTTTTCACTATAAATTCAAGTATGATTATACACATGAAATTTGCATAAGTTATGAAGCATAGATATATACATTGAATCATTATTATGTATTTCTTAGATAAAATACATTCAAGTACAATTTTCTAGCATATAAAAAGATATCTCTATAAGGTACATATTTTCATCTTAGAAAAAAGATATTTATGATCCAACACATCATAATAAAATAAACAAAGTTCAATGCAATATGGATCATAGCCGGTTTCTCCTTTTTTTAGAACATCTAATCTTATATCAAGTAAATAAAATGTGTAATATCGCTTGCACAAATAATATCCCAATGACGTACCTATATTCCAAGCATCTCTATCCACATTTCAAGCTTTCCAAACTAAAAACATCATTAGCATAAATCAAGTCTAATACAAGTTTTATTATCATCAAAATCATGCACATAATTCTAACACACTGAACTTCAAACCATAGTCACCTAGCTTCTATTTTATCAAGAGAATCTGTGCACAACAACTGTCAACTATAACATATTTAGCCTTAATAGTTGATAATGCAACAAATATCTATTTCCTAGAGAACCATGAGATGACCATGCTTTTAAGAAGCTTACATGTCCCTAAGGTACTCTTCTTATCTACCTTATATCCAGTAAAATCAACATTAGAGTACCCTACTAACTCAAAACTTAAACCTTTTGGATACCATAAATCAAGATTTGGAGTATCTAAGAGGTATCTAAAGATCCTTTTGACAGTAGTAAGATGAGAATCTCTAAGATATGACTAGAATCTAGCACACATTCAAACACTTAACATGATATCTAGCCTACTAGAAGTTAAATACAATAGAGATCCTATCCTGCTCCTATATAGCTTTTGACAAACTGGTTTACCTTTCTCGTCCTTGTCCATTTTGATGGAAGTGCTCATAGGAGTCCCACATCTTCTTCCATCTGGCCTAGTGGAAGGTAAACCACCAGGCCAGATTCCTTTTGTATATTTGGCTTGGTGGATGAAGATTCCTTCTTTCATCTACTTCACTTATAGTGCTAGAAAGAGGTTCAGCTCCCCCATCAAGCTCATCTAAAATTCTCCTTGCATTGTCTTAGAAAACTCTTGGTAAAGATTTTCGTTAGTAGTACCAAAGATAATGTCATCTACATAAATTTGAATAGTAAGTATGCCATTCATGGCATGCTCAATGAAGAGGGTTGTATTTATCGATCCCAAAGGTTAGACAAAAACCTAAGAAGGGAGGGGTAAATTGGGTTGTTAAAATTTTTTGCTTAAACCCCTTGAAGGATTAAAGTTCCCTTCAGCAATTTAATGAAAATAATGCAAGCAAACAATAAGTAGATAGAAATTTTTATAGTAGTTCGAGTCAACTACTCTATTCCACTCTTTCAAGCACTCTTCTCTAGTGACTTGAGTTCCACTATCTCATTATAGCAAAAACATAACTAGCGCACTTAGCACTCTTCTTGATTCTAGCTCAAGGGGGTATAAACTACCTAGTGCCACAGCACTCTTCTAAAATCTAGCTCAAGGGGTAATAAACAATCTATTACCACTGCACTCTTTTAGATTCCAACTCTAAGGGGTGTAAACACAATGTGGCTACTGGCTATGAGACACACTCTAACGGACCAGTTCAACTCTTTTTGAGTCTGGTCTCCAATACTATCTTAAGGTAATCTCAAAAATATAGATGGAAAAATTAATACACTCTATAGACTATTTCACTAAAAAGCACAAGGGAAGGTTAAAAAAACTTGAATGCAGAATTGATTGTTCATCCCAAAAGTTGTTGAGAGCCTTAATGAATGTGGCAGAAGGTTGTTGAACAAAGGCTTTGAAGTGCTTCTTTGTGAGTAAGGGAATGAAGATTAAAGCTTAGTGAATGCAAAAGTTCTTCTTCTTGTTTCACCTTTACTTCTTTTTATAGGAGCTTTGAATTCTAGCCATTGGATGTAGGTAAGCTTCATTCAATTAGAAGAACGTTTGCAATTTCTCCCATTGAAATCTATTGTCTTCTAGTTGGGTTTTACAACTATGAAAACTTGTAGTGTCTTCTTTGCAAGAAATGGAAGTTAGAAGATTCACATTGTTTGAAGCAAGGTAGTCAATATGTCTAAAATGGCTTCGAACTATATGAAATTGAGTTGTGGTTGCTTTGTCTAAAGTTAATATTCTAGAATGTATGAAGAGATAGATAGTGTTGGACAACTTGAAGTTATGCTCTATCCGAAGTTAGTTTTTGTCATTGCTTCATATTGTCCTAACCTTGTCTTCGAACTAACTGATATGCTCTTCCATTCTAAGCTTCGGAATAAGGCTACGTCCAAAGTAAATACTTTGAATTGTATGAAATGACAAATGAAGTTGTCTTCATTTTACACCTTAGAAAATTACTTCTACATGTCTGAAATAATATTTCATAATGTGTAAGTGATGAGAATCTCTTGGATTCTTGACCTCGAGTGGAAGGCTTTCATAACTTCTGGAAATTTGAACTTGGCCATTTTTTAGACTCTTTAATTGGTTTTCAGCATATATGAAAGATTTTCACAATGTCTGAAAATGTGTTGATTTCTTGCATTTGGAATTTACATTTTAGCACTTCTTTTAATATGAACTTTAAAGATCATGTGCACAAACTAAAACTTCAACAATTCTTAAACAATTTCTGCATTTGGGATCTTGACAAACTTTCATTAGTAATAAACTTAATCAAAATTTTATTATCATCAAAACTATACACTTATATTAATAGTATCTACCTTACCCCTTTAGAAACCTTTCTCAATCAAAAGTTTTCTTAGCCTCTCATACTAAGCTCTAAGAGTCTACTTCAAAACATAGAGGGCTTTCTTAAGTTTAAAGACATGGTTAGTATGATGAGGGTCTTCAAACCTAAGGAGTTGATCCACATAAACCTCTTCATTAATAAAACCATTCAAGAATGCAGATTTGACATCCATCAGGTAAAGTTTGAAATTCATATAAGATGCAAATGCCAACAGTATTCTAGTGGCTTATATCCTAGCAACAAGGGCATAAGACTCCTCAAAATCTATTCCTTCTTATTGAGAATACCCTTTTGCTACTAATCTTGCCTTATTTCTCACTACTAATCTAGATTCATCAAGTTTGTTCCTAAAGACCCATTTAGTTTCTATAATAGTTTGATGGTCTGGTCTTAGAATAAGAGTCCACATGCCATTTCTCTTGACTTGTTCCAATTCTTCTTGCATAGCTAAAATTCAATTCTCATCTTCTAATACTTGTTCTATACAAGTTGGCTCTATTTGAGAAATAAAAGCAAAATGACCACATATTTAGTGATAAGAATATTTAGTCCTAGCTCTATCGTACACATCACCAATTATCTAGTTTTTAGGATAAGCATGCATGAACATCCAATCTTTGGGAAGAGAAGAGTTACCATCCTCATTTATCTCACTTGTGGATGGTCCAACTTCATCCATTGCTATCTCTGTTCATGGAGCTTGGTTATCTTGATTTTGCAAGTTCATCCTCTCCACGCTTATTATGAGTCTATCTTTTTCATCATCAAAATCACTTGTTCTCTTTGAATAGTTAGTGGATTCATCAAATTTGACATGAAGGGACTCTTCTATAGTTCTAGTACTCAGGTTGTAGACTCTAAATGCCATGCTAACAATGGAATAGCCAAGGAACATCCTTTCATTAGATATATGATCAAACTTCGCAAGGTTTCCTTTTTCATTATTAAGAATATAATACTTACAACCAAAAGTGTGGAAATATGATATGTTAAGCTTCTTGCCATAACTGGAGTCATGTTAAGTAATGGCCTAGTATGAATTCTATTGATAGCATGCGGTATTTATAGACTCAGCCCAAAAATATTGTGGCAAATTATATTCATTAATGATGGTCCTTGCCATCTCTTGCAAGGATCTATTCTTCCTCTTAGCCACTCCATTCTGTTGGGGTATTCTTGGTGTAGATAAATTTCGAAAGATGCCATTATTTTCATAGTAAGTTGTGAATTTATAGTTTTCAAACTCTCCACCATGATCACTTCTTATGGCAACTTATATAAGAGTTTTGTTCATTCTGTACACACTTGAAAAATATCTCAAATAATGATAAAGCATCATCTTTGGATGCAAGAAACTTTACCCAGGTATATCTACTATAGTCATCAATGATGACATGTGCATAATGTTTTCCTAGTTCTTGTTGGTCCCACTAAGTCTATATGTAGCAACTAAAGAGGTTTAGTCGTGTACACTTATTTATTTGATTTGAATGACTCTTTTATTTGCTTTCCTTTCAAGTAAGCATCACACAACTGTCCTTTGTCAAATTTCAGTTAAGTTAAGCCAACTACAAGGTCTTTTTGATGTAGCCTTTCAATCATGCCTTTATTGGCATGTCCTAATCTTCTATGCCATAGTAGGGACTCATCATCACAAACAAGACACTTGGTTTGTATATTATGAAGGTCTATAACATATAAATTTTTGTGCATTTTGCCTAGAACTACAATCGAGTCTGATTGATCTAGAATTGAACAAACATGAGATTCGAACATAACTTTTAACTGCTATCACGGAATTGGCTAACACTCAGAAGGTTATACCTTAATCCCTTAACTAACAAAACATAAAAAATAATAGTAGAATGTGGTTGGCCAACCTTACCAATCTCAACCACTCTACCTTTTCTATTGTCTCCGAAGGTCATTGTTTCGCCATTGTTCTCTTTTAGCTCAGTGTCTCCCTCGACATGTTTCTCGAGCAACCATTGTTAATATACCACACACTGCGCCTTGTGGCTCTCAGACACACTTGCAATGATAAGGTTAATTTTTAATTTTTGGTACCCATTTGAGAATGGGTCTAGGGGGGTAAGTGGCAAAGAATTTTGGTACCCACTACTTGCATACCACTAATCTAGAATTAGGACTTTATATAGAATTTACTACTTTTGTAACATCTTTAGAATCCCAAATCAAGTTCTATTAGGGCTTAAGTTTTCTTCTAGAATTATTATTCTATTTTCTTTGTTGTTGTCCACCTTTTCTTTTGGGTTTCATTCTAAACAAGGTGGAAGTCAAGGTTATCTTAAGGTCATTATTTTCAGCCTTGACTTTCTCAAGTTCATTTATGGTACATTGTCTACTCTTAACCTTCTTGTTTTCATCTTTAAATTTAGAGCACTCATTGGTCATTCTAAATAGCTCCTTCTTGATCTCCTTATGTTTGACTTTTAAATCCTTGAAGCTAACATATAAATTTTCTAATTCTTTTTAAAAACTACGAGATTCAAGTTTAGAAATTACTTCATCTGCTTGGATGACCATGAAGCTAATTCTAGTATGATGATCTTCTTGGTCTCCCCTCCTTGGTGATAGCTTGCTGAACTTTGCTTCATATTCTTCTTCACTTTCACTTGAGTTTTCATTCAACATGTTTTCTACATTTCCCAAGTAGCAAGTGCTTTCTCCTTCTTCTTAGAATTATTGTTGATTTTTTTATTTTGATGTTGCGGCTATTTTTCTTGTCTAGATAAGATTTATGCTTCTTTTGATGTTCCCCTCATTTCTTCTCTAGTTTTGGGTAGTCAAACCTCATGTGGCCAAGCTTGCTGCAGTTATAGCAGATGGGGACTTCTTTTCTCTTATCCTTGCTTCTAAAATTTCTGGAATTGCTTCTAGTTTTCTTCTTGAACATGGCTTTAAATCTTCTGCTCAACATAGCCATGTTATCATTATCTTAAGCTCCACTTGTGGAGGCTTCACTTTGGGAATCGTCACCATCTGATTCTGCTCTTAGTGTGATGTTCTTCTTTCTCTTTGGCTCTTCTAAAACTTTCTATTTCATTAGTACGTCATGGATCATAAGAGAACCCATGAGCTCGTCAATGCTCATTTTATCAAGGTTTTTGGCTTCCTTGATGGCTATTACTTTTGGCATGCACTGTCTAGGCAAGGATCTCAGAATCTTCTTCATTAATTTGTGCTCTTCATACTTTTCTCCAAGACCCTTTAACCCATTAGTGATTTTTTAAAACCTTCCAAACATCTTTAAAATTGTCTCTTTGTCTTCCATGTGAAAGGCTGCATATTCCTGTACAAGTATATTTATCTTGGTCTCTTTGACCTGGTTAGTTCCTTCATGTGCAACTTGTAATTTGTCTCAAATTTCTTTTGTAGAATTGCATGAAAAAATCTTCTTAAACTCAAATAGGTATAATGCACAATAAAGGTTGTTCTTTGCCTTGGCATCTATTTCTACTATGGCAATGTGCTCCACAGTGTATTTATCTTCTGAGTTAAGGACAACATTGCCATCTTTGATTATTTGCCACAACTTATAGTTAGTGGCTATCAAAAAGTTTTGCATCCACATCTTTCAATAACCATAGTTAGTACCATCAAAGACTAGGGGTCTAGAAGTAGATTGTCCTTTGACAAAGGTGTTGTGGAAAGTGTTGGCCATTGGGATCTCTTCAAAAGTTAAAATATTCGATAATCAAGAGTAACTAATGAATCCTACTTTGATAATTGTTGGTATCA
>JAYJMB010060868.1:0-23909 GCA_036873735.1 Pouteria campechiana | reverse complement strand
TATCTGGCGAGATGATTGTTGGGGTCCATAGTGCTATCGAAAGCTTCTAAAGATGGCATTCTGAATCCTTTGGGAATAGGCTCCTCCAGGATTTTCGGGTAGAAAGGGGAACATCTTGCCAGTACTTACTTCTCTGGCCATCCTTGAGTGTTCCATCTTTCCAGTTTTGTGGCATCATCTTTAGGAAGTTTTCTTATTCCAGGGTGCGAAAATGCTTCTCTTTCATGGCCATAGTCGACTTGCCTCTGAGTCGGCTCCAAGATGGTATGGACGGTGTTTACTGGTTTGCCGGCCGGAATGCCCACAATTAGTGTGTTTCCAGTGTTTTCCAAATGTGGTCCATGCACACTAGGCAGCAACGCTCCTAACGCAGGAGCGGTGAGATGGACACCGACTCCGTCGGGATCTCTGGGTCCGTGTGCTGTCAGACCTCTCTGATGCTGGGTATGAGGTGGTGGTAGGAGAGCTTCCGCGGCAGGGGGTCTGCCTAAATTGTTCCCTTGTTGCCGTATTAATTGTTGCATCATCTATTGTATCATCTCACGCATCATGTGCTGCATCACCTGTTGACTTGTTGGGCTGGGTTGAGTCAACAAGTCTTCAGGCTGTGGCATTATGTTGTTCTAGTTCAACGTGGGCGACATGTTATTGACGACAACAGGGAGAGGGGAAGCTTCATTTTTGTTGTTTATAATGTCATCTGACCTCTTTTTGGACTTTTTGAAATGCTTCCCACAGACAGCGCCAATGTTTGGATCGTTCCTAAACGGAATGCTGACGTAGCTTTTGAGATCTTCCCTCCTTGATTTTTGTAAAACTAGAACACAAATCAAAGAACATCGGGGGTGTTCCCGACGCGAACACTCCAACACTCAAGTTAGTAAACAAGACTCTTTGAGGGAAGATGGGTTAATAATGAGTGAGTTGCCTCAGGGATGCATACCAGGTTGTATTTATAGATGAGCAAGGGTGTGTAGCCGGGAGTCTTACAGATCTGTATGCAGGTCAAACTAAGAAGTTTATTTAGGAGAGGAATCTCTGAAGATACGTATCCTAAATTCGGATTGTGGCGAGTTGCCAGCTCGATAATTAATATATGTGTTAGAGTTCCCTAACAGTAAGTTTTGATGATGAACAACAACATATGAGTAAATACTTAATGTACTAACAATTATATTTCCTAGTATTGAAGTAATAGTTATAAATATGTTTAGGGAAATAACTTCAAGTAAGTGGACAACATGTGTAAGACTATATCAGAGACAATATCCACTACATAGGAAGAAAATAAAATACTTAGAGAAAGAACGACCCTGAAACTTGGAAGGATTTCAGAAGCCAAAAGACACATTAAATGTACAAGTATTTCAAAGTGTCTAAGTGTGACTTAATCATTTGATCTAAACTTTCAAAGCTACTCTTTTGTTGAAGGATAAGTCTGGCATTTTGGATGAAGGATCAAGCTCGGACATATGCTAAAATATGAAGCCAAGATGCAGAATCAAAGCAACATTTTGGACAATGTATATGATGGCATCACTTATTCCAAAATTTTATTTTGGATGAAGTTGAACTAGATTTTGGAAGAAGTTGGAATCCATTTAAATGTTTTTGCACTTCATGTAGCCTTAATTTGTCTAAGATTAACTTCAGATAAAGTGATGTCATCAAGAGCTCTAAAATAACTTCAGACAAAGATAAGATTCCATCGCACGGCTTAGCTTTTCACTCAGAGTCTATTTGTCCTAAATTAACTTGGGATGAATTAGAGCATTTTGAACAAAGACAGCAAAAACAATTGGATGAATCTTCATATAATCTGTAGTTATTTATATCAAATGAAGTGAACCAATTTAAGATAGAGTAAAATTTAAATGAAGCACCCTCCTTGCTGTTAGTAATTCTATTTTCAGTAGTTACGTTCTTTTGACAAAATCTTTCTCCTTTCCTTAGATGGAAAAAACTTTAAAAAAGTTAATTCAATATCCCTACAAACATTCCAACTAATAGGAATTAATTAGAAGATAGCCTTTCTCAATGGTCGATAATTAGACTGGTCTTCAACATTTAATGGAAGTCACTTACCACCAATGGATGAAATTCAAAGATAGAATAAAAGTGGTGTTGAGATGAGGAAAAAGAACAAGGAGAGTAAAAAGGGAAAAGAGTATAAACAAGCATTTACTTTCAAGAGAAAAGTTTTCTTCCAAGATACTTAATCTTCACTATGCTAAAAGACAATTTGCTTATCTTCATAGCTCTAAAAAGACAATATGCTTTCAAGCTCTAGCATTATTCTCTCTCTAGAGTTTGAGATCTATTGCTTTTTTTTCATTTGCATCTTATTAATGTACAATCTGCCTAGCTAAGAGGTAAACTATTGTATGACTTTCTTACAATTTATCCACCTTAGCAAATAGAGAGACTTGCTATTTTTATAAGTTTGTTGTTGACCTTGGAAACCTACCTATGTATAAGTTTGTTGGTGATCTTAGAAACCAACCTTTGCATAAGTTTGTTGGTGACCTTGGAAACCAATGGTTGAAAGTATTTGTGGTGAGCTCAGGAAAACTAGTATATGAGTTTGTTGACAAGCTTGTGGAAAACCAACCTATGTTAGTAGAACCTGAGTGCAACAAAGGAAGCTAACTTAGAGAGTAAAGTAGGTACCAAGTTGGGCCAAACCACTATAAAAATTTCTAATGTCTTATGTTGCTTAGTCTAATTTCCATTCCCTTTTAGCACTTTAATTTTATTCGGCCATAATTTTAACAGCTCAATTCACCCCTCCCCTCTTAAGCTACCTATTATATAGGACCAACATTAAGAAGGAGTATCTATAGGATTGAGATGAGAACTATGCTCCCCCTAAACCGGTGGAGAGGTGATAAGCTTGATGAAGGTGAATGTGGTCTTGCGTACTCGATAAGATGATGCTAGAATATGGTCTTGGGCAAGTGAGGTGTGCATTGGAATTTAATGTGTGCACGAGTTTAACAGGTGGGCTGAGGCTGCCAAAATGTGATAGAAGAAGATCAAGCTTCTTCTCAATGCAAACATGATCCACTCAAATCAATGAGACATCCACCCTAAGTGTCTAGACTTCTACAACCAGTCAAACAAAAGGAAAGGAGGGTCTAGGAGGAATGGGTGTAATAGGTGGTGCCTAGGATGATGAGGAGGCTTGCTTTGTAGTATGCACACCTACAACTATCTTTCCTCTCTTAATCTCCTCCTCCTCTTGAGAGTGTGCCCTAGATCCTCCTTCCTCTTACTCATTCTCTCTTCCCTGTTCTTCTTTACTAGAATCTTCATCATTTGACATTTTCCTTTTGCATTTCTCTGCCATTTTTGCTCTATAATCTTCCTCTCTGATGTGCATCCTCTTGACAAGAATATCTCCAACCCAATTCTTTTTTTGGTTTGATATGGGAAGAACTACCTCTCCAAGAGTAGGTATAGAAAAATGCAAGAATACCTTAGTCAACCGCATACGATATGGAACCACATGATTAGTCCTTTGTGCCATGTAACCAAAGACATTTAGTATCATCTTTGGCAGGCTCACGTATGTTGAACATACACTCTTAAATATCTTGATATTGATGATGAGCATTCTTAACCAACTCTATTTTGATAATAAGCAAAGACATGAGTGAAACATTAAGGTACTAACAATTCATTTTCAAGTATTTTGCAAAAATATTTTTCCAAACTAATCTTGAGAATAAACTTCATGATGCTTAAAGGAAAAAACCAAGTAAATGCTCAAGAAAACTAAGTATATAAATTACATATATACTTAAAAGAAGACAATAGAAAATTCAGAGTTATTAAGGAAACTTCAGACTCAACTTTGAAGTTGCTTAAGTATTTCAGAGATAGAGGAAATCCCTTTGGAGTCACGAAGTAACAAGCTTCAGAATTAGTAAAACATCTCAGAGCAAAGACAAGCCTTTTTGGAACCACTGGAGTATTTTGGAGATAGAATCGAATAACCTCTGACTGATTAAACTACTTCAGAGTTGGTTGAAGCACTTTGGAGTCACAAGCTCATAAACTTCAGAGTTAGTTGAAGTAGTTTAGAAGTAAGGAGCTAATGACCTCCAGAGTCAGTAAAGCCCCTCTAAAATACAAATGTGATAACTTCAGATCAACAACGTTGCTTTGGAGTCAAGACAAGGTGCTTCAGAGATAATGTTGAGAGCTTTCGAGTAAATAGGATATTCTTTAGTGAATATGACTTTTCAGAGTTAGAAGACAAGTACTTTAGAGCCAAGTAAAGCATCTCAAAGATAGAAAAATATTTCAAAGTTTGGAGTTAATTCCTTTGGAGTGATAGATTAAATACTTCGAAGACAAATTGGAATTTCGAAGTCAGCCATCATTACATCCGATTTGAGTCGCTTCTGTCGCACCACTTCAAAGCCTCTAAAACATATCTTTAGAGCATCCAAAGAGACGATGATGTGTAAAGTGTGCGAAGAAACTACCTAGTTTTAGAGGATCTGATGCTAATTCATAGACTCCAAAACCTTGACAAAAAGTATAATAGTCATAAATGTTTCTCGGCATTAAATGATTCTCACCTACTATAGCAGAGAAAGTCAGAGAATTCAATATAAAAGAAGTAAGAAGGAAGAAATCAAGGAGATCATTCTAAGAAATAAAAGAGAGCATTTACTAAGTCTTTAAAACTTTTCTTCCATAATTTCAACTCCACTATAGCTCATTCAAAGAAGCATTCAAAGCCATCCATTTAATCATTTCTGCAGATTGAATCTTACTGCTTTATTGTTATATCAATTGTGTTTATTGCTTTTGAATTTTGTACAAAATTAGCTTGCTAGAGGCATTAATATTTATAAACACCTATTTCTGCAAGTTAAGGACTTGCCTCTGTGTAGTGAAAGCAAGTAGGATACTTGCTTAGTATTTGTATAAGTTGGTTGGTAAGCTTGGAAACCAGCAGGTGTATTTGTTTGATCAGGAGATTACTGATTAAAAAAGGTGTTAGCTGAACCTAAGTCTAGTAGAAAAGGCTAACTTAGAGAAGTGGAGTAGTAACCCAAGTGAAGTGCCAAACTACTATAAAAATACCAGTCTAAGTGCATTATGTTATTAGTCTTTTTTTTATCCTTGAACTTTAATCATTATCTGACCAAAAATTTTAAAAATCAATTCACCCTTCTCTTGAGTCACTATCTGAACAGGACCAACAATTGGTATCAGAATAGCCTTTACCTATTATACCTTACTATTGCATTTATATAACTTGTGAAGAGATCTCAATGACCAGCTATTTCCATGACACTTTTGCTGAAGGTCAATCTACTTTCAGACCTTCATTATTTGATGGTACAACTTATGGATACTAGAAGATGAGAATGAAAAATTTCTTAATTGCCTCAGACTATTAGCTATGGAAAACCATCAAAGATGGAATGATTATCCAAAACACTAAAGATAAAATATACTACTGAGGATATTCTAGCAGCTAAAAAAGATTCTAAGGCAAATAACTACCTTTACTGTGCTCTTACATCCTCTGAGTTAGACAAGATATCCTCTTGTGATACAACAAAGAAAATCTGGGACAAACTACAGGTTGCATGTGAAGACACAAAATAAGTAAGAGAAACTAAGATAAATCTTCTTTTGTAGGAATATGAAGCTTTCAACATAAAAGAGATAGAGTCAATCTCAGACATGTTTGAAAGATTTCAAAAGATAAAAAAATGGCTGAAAATTCTAAGAGAAAATTATGCAGAGCCCAAAATAGTGAAGATAATTTTGAGATCTTTGTCAAATTAATGGATGCCCAAAGTGACAGCAATCCAAGAAGCAAGAAATCTTGATGCAATGAGTCTAGAAGAGCTCATGGGCTCTCTTATGACTCATGAGGTGTTAATGAAGTAGAAAAATATAGAAGAACCAAAGGGCAAGAAAGCAATTACTCTTAAAGCTGACTAAGAGAATGACGAATCCCAAACTGATGCATCCACAAGTGGAGATAAAGAGGAGGAGATGGCAATGAGTATAAGAAGATTCAAATCCATGCTACGAAAGAAAAAAGTTTGGAAATAGTTTAAGGAATAATTTTGGAAGAAATGATAGAAAGAAAGAACCATCCATCTATTACAATTGTGGAAAACCTTGACACACGAAGTTTGACTATCCAGAACCAGATAAGAGACAAAAAGATCAGCAAAAGAAGAGGTACAACTCATATTTTGATAGAAAGAAAAACAATAACAACAAAACAGGCAAAAAATTTCAAAAGAAAAAGAAAGCTCTAGCAGCATTGTAGATGCTAGAGAATATGATAAATAAAAGTGAGAGTGAAGAAGAAGGCATAAAGCTTAAATTAGACACCTCTCTCCAAACAGAAGTATTCAAGATGAACTTCACACAAGAATAAGTTTCATGGCAATCCATGAAGAGCAGGTGTGCTTGGGAGCCAAAAAGAGTAGCACATGGTATATCAATATTGGTTACTCAAGGCACATGATAGGGAATAGGGAGTTGTTCATAGAGCTGAAAATGAAATAGGGACCTGTTCATGGAGCTGAAAATGAAATCTGGTGGAACAGTAACTTTTAGTGATAATGGTAAAGGTAGAGAAGTTGGGATCAGCAAGGTACACCAACCACTATCTACTACAATTTCAGATATATTTTTAGTAGAAGGATTGAAACATAATTTTCTTAGTGTAAGTCAGTTTTGTGACAAACACTACAAAGTTATGTTTGAATCTCAATTCAGTTTTATATTGGATAAGTCTCAATCAGTCTGGTGTATGGTAGTGTCACACCCCGCCTTTCGAGGTGCGACCTTGAGCTTTTGCCTTCATTTTCACCTTGACTTGCCCACTTTAGGGTGGGGGTGCTTAGGTCTTATTCCAGGATGTCTTTACATTTCATTATTCCCTTCCCAATTTATTAATTTTAATGAAATTTCTATCAAACTTTTGATAGAGTTTCCCCTTAAAATATCAAAATCCACACCCGATATGCATCATTTATCAAATAAATTTCTAAATATCAATGGTTACAATTCTAAATTATACATAAAATTGTTATTTCAACAAATATCACTCAAATCACAAATAGTTCACTAGCCCAACCTACCCACAGCCCAAAATCTGTACCACACCATGATGGCACTATACCTTTGGGGAAACAAATCATTTGTCACAATATTAAACAACATTTTCAAAGACATGCCAATATTTTACCTTATACATCATTGACAATTTAATACAATCATATAGCACTTGAGATTTTTGAATACAAATATACCAAAAAATATGAATTTTCAATACAATTTATTCCATCATAACAATAAAGTCTTCAACATTGGCTCACCACACCCAAACCTCGGTTCGGAATCTTCATCTAGCATATTAGCTAAAAAAATTAAACAAGAAGGCATGAGTCTGGGCAACTCCATAAGTAGACAAATATATTAATCAATAATTAATCCATGATTAGCACATTTCATATGAAATAATCAATATCCATCATTATAAATAATCACAAATGGATATATATTTGTTAATGAATACCACATAAAGAAATCCATGTTATTTCACATCAAACAAATCTTTAAATTAAACATACAACAAGGGGATATTCTCTATCCCTCACATTAAACATTCACACTAAACAAAATATCAAATTTTATAAAACTGAGTGATACCCATTATCTCTAAAAACTTAACAAAATCAATCTAAAGTAAACATGGGATATCTACTATCCCCAATCAAAATAATACATACCCAAATTTCAAACAAAGGGGATAAATATTATCCTTAACCATCCAATGTAAACAAATGCCTACTTCATATTCACCAAATTCCATAACTCTTCGAATTCCATAGCTTTTCCTCTATTCTCCATTGGTCCTATACACATAACAAGTCCCATTCACTTATAGTCATGATCATATACATTATCTAAACATTCATTCACTTCCTAATGAAATCATATTTAATTTCTCCTTTACAAAATCATCAAGACCAAATACACCTATCTTATCTACCAAATTCTTATGTCATTCTCATAATTATCATAATACAATCTTCCTTGTGTTATTTTCAATATTTTTCTATGATATTTTAATAAAATACACCTTCTAAATAGCGTAAAATTCATAATTATACCTAATTTGACAAAACGAACAAAATACAAAAAAATTAAAATTTTTACTATTTATAGTGAATTAGATGTTGCGGCATCTAATTTGAATGCTAAGGCATTCAACTTTCTACATTTTAAATGTTGTGGCATTTGATTTGGATGTTGAGGCATTCAACTTTCTGTAATTTAATTACTGTGGCATCTAATTTAGATGCCTCGGCATTCAACTTCTTGCAAATCAGATGCTGTGACATCTGATTTGAATGTTGAGGCATTCAACTTTCTTACCTACAAATTACTATTAACAGTGAATTGAGTGCTATGACATTTAATTTTAATGTTGGGACATTTAGCTTGTTGCCACCTTTATGCACCTTGATTTTCTACCCAGTTTGCATATCTTTATGCAACTTCATTTACTAGGTGCAATTAGGCCATTTAACTTCATTTTAAAGCATATCTAACATACTTTACATACTTTAAATATGACAACAACATGATTCAACAATTCTTAAACCATTACTATATAATCCCAACTTCCCAACTTTACAACCATGCTAGAACCAACTTATATAAACCGAATTCAATGGATTTAATTAGCAAAACATATCAGTTATCGACAAAAATGGCTTACCTCACTATTTCCTCCACTTGAATTCCACAAAACCTAGCTGGACCAATAAACCCCACAAGTTCCATCAGCTGCTACCTCTCTAATTTGTTCCATACATCATTATCTTCAAGTTGGATTGTTGTATTGTATGAAGACCAAAATATCTGATTATTATCCAATTATTTAATCAAAAATGAAGATCAAACTTCAATTCATATCATACACAATCAAATACAATTTCAATCTAAACTCAAAGATATATTCAAACATTTAATATTGCAATTCATTTCTATAGTCAATGTCCGAATAGACATATACAACCATATAAGCATAATTGATCACTCGACTCATATGCCATATATTCATATACATTTTCGTTATCAGCCTACTTACAAAATCCACATTCTCAATTCAACTTATTCTAATATTTTCATGATTTCCAAATCAACCAATATAAAAGAAACCTATATTAATTTCCACATTAACATTATCTAGCCATAACAATTCAGTTCAACCATACTCAAGTCCTCCATTAATCAATATACATAAATGATCCAATTTAGTGTTCCTAATCATAATGCGATTACCAATTCATTCAGCAATATCAAATGTGGAATCATTATAATAATCAATCTTATCCTCAATTAGTATTTAATGTTCAAATTATCTAGACAACCTTTGATAATTCAATCAAATAGCTAACTTAGGGTTTTCACAATCACATGCAAATGGAACTACAATCATGTAGCCAATACCAAGCAGTGTATCTATACATTCATTTGCTTGCTATCAACCACTACCATGCTCAAGAGGCTACCAACCAAAATAGACTCAACCATAACCAAGTATACATAGCACATCAGTTGTCACATGTATTTATTTAACCAATCTCAATTCATTTATTATAATTCATCACATTTTCCCCTTACCAATGTAAGATCAGTCAATTCATTTATCTTCGGCTACAATGTTACCAGATCCATGGCAGTATTCTGGCTGCTACCTATGGCATCTCACCATTACTGCAACATAGGGATATCAGGTTCACAGTCTACATCAATTAGGGCAATTAGGTATAGCCTTTAATGATACATACTATAATCATTCTATCTTATATAGTACATAATGATACATCATACATACCATATCTTTTCGTCTTTCTCATTTATAATTTAGTCATTTTTACATTATCAGAATGTCCATCCTCGACCAAGTGCCAATCCCCATAGGGCCCCACTCCTAGTCAAGGTGTGTACATCCACATGAATACCATAAATGTCATAAATGCAAAAATGCCATGAATATCACAATTATCACAAATGCCAAAAATATCATGAATGCTACCATACTGCCACCTTAGCAGCCGTCACCCTAAGGGTGTTGAAACGTTCTCTAATTGGATAGGATGGGTGGCCTGCTGTCAAGTTGTTTTGGTCCACAAGTCTCATAGAATAAGCAACGTAGTTCATTTTTGAATGGATTCATAAAGAATCAAAGGAGCCATCCCGGTAGGTACTCAAACCTCAAATACATGATAATTAATTTTTAGCAGGCATCCAATTTTCAAATACAAAGCAATCTCATTCTAAGAGGCTTCCAAATACAAGCATGAACCTCAGTCATGCTCTCAAGCCTCAATCAAAAACCAATGTCAAAACCTTATTCAAATAGACAAATATCCAAATTTCAACCAAACAACCAAATGTCCAACCTCAATCCTATAGCCAAATATCCAAACTTACTAAATAACCAAATGGCTAAACCATATTCAAATAATCAAACTCAAGCCAACCTCCACAACATTCATATCTCCATACCGTCCTGACACCATACAAAACTTCAATCATCCTACCACCTCACAACCCAAATGCTTCATAGGGCATATCCTCCAATTTCACATTACATATGCCATGTTACATCAATCATATATCTTAATGAAATCAGTTACCAAGTTCAATATCAGTTGATTTCCAAAACTGGCATCCAAACTCAAGTAATCTTTTAAACTAAAATTTATACTGGACTAAATCATTAAACCCAAATACATACATTTGTCAAACATTCATCTCACTCTAAATTCCATCAAAATAAATCAACCAAAATAACTTAAATTCATATACACAAATTTATCAATTACATTAACTATCAAACAGCTCAACTCAAGCTCAACTCAACTAGAGTGCAATCAAATATCAATCAACATAAAAACTATGCTAGTTTATCATTCTAAATAACAAGTTATTCAATCATAAGGGCTCACAAACAAAGCTATGCAATCCTACATATGTATTCCATTCTTCCTACTAATCAGTCACAATTGAAAGTTCTCAAAGTTCCTAACATACCTTTCATGACAAAACTTGTTCAGTAAAATCGATATAATGTTCAATCAAATCAATTAATTAATGCAAAGATTCACGCAATCTTTTTATTCTAAGGAATTTCATGGTCCATCACAAACTAATCAAACAAATGAAATTGCTTCAATTTCTAATAATCATCCATACATTTTGTTGTCTCATCATTTCATATTCACATGCCTTATAAAACCATAACAATTCAACACCCAAACAAGATATATATAAACATCACCACTCTTCACTGCACTAATTTGCGCATAGCAAATATTTGTCATCTCATCTTAATCAAACACTAATCAAATGATATTTAGATCATCATGACATTATCATATTCATTTCATATCAAAATCATCAATGTCATACCATAACCATTCATTTCAATAGCATTCATATTAAACGACATTTATAGCAAGATTCAAAGTGTCTCTTTTCCCTAACTCATGCCTTCAATGTACTTCTAATGTTTTTCCCTATTACCCATGAATTCATCAAGTTATACTGGCATGTCAATTCCTACTTCTTCCAATAACTATTACCATCATGGTTCTGAGCTCATCTCTCAACTTAACTTATCACACAGATAGGTTATTGGGCTCTTATACCACTCTATCATGCCCCGCCTTCCAAGGCGCGACCTTGGGCTTCTGCCTTCATTTTCACATTGACTTGCCCACTTTTAGGGTGGGGATGCTCAAATCCTATTACAGGATGCCTTTACATTTCATTATCCCTTCCCAATTTACAAATTTTAATGAAATTTCTTTCAAAATTTTGACAAAGTTTCCCTTTAAAATATCAAAATCCACATGTAATATGCATCATTTATCAAATGAATTTCTAAATATCAATGGCTACAATTATAAATTACACGTAAAACTACTATTTCAACAAATATCACTCAAATCACAAATAGCTCACTAGCCCAACCTACCCACAACCCAGAACCTGTGCCACACCATAGGGGAAACATATCATTTATCACAATATTATAAATCATTTTCTAAGACATGATGATATTTTATATTATACATCATTGATAGTTTAATACAACATATATCACTTGAGATTTTTGAACACAAATATACCATGACATATGAATTTCCAATACAATTTATTCTATCATAACAATAAAGTGTTCAACATTGGCTTACTAGTCCCAAACTTTGGTTGGGAATCTTTGTCTAGCCTATCAGCTAAAAAAATTTAAACAAAAAGGCATGAGTTTGGGAAACTTAGTAAGTAGACAAATGTATTAATCAATAATTAATCCACAAATAGCATATTTCACATAAAATAATCAATATCCATCATTATAAACAATCACAAATGAATATATATATTTGTGAATGAATACCACATAAAGAAATCCATGTTATTTCACATTGAACCAATCTTTAAATTAAACATACAAAAAGGGGATATTCTCAATCCCTCACATTAAACATAGATAAAAAAAGTACCTTAGGATCTTGTCAGTTTCTAGAAAGCATGAACATATCATGGTTTTCTAAAAAAAAAACATCTGTTGCATTATCAATTGCTGAAGTAGAATATGTAGCAACTAGCAATTGCTATGCTCAAATCCTTTGGATGAAACAACAATTAAGTGATTTTGGTCTTTAACTTTATTAATATACCCATAAGATGTGACACCACAAGTGCTATAAGTCTGACCAAAAATCCAATTTTACATTCCAGAACAAAACATATAGAAATTAGGCACCACTTTATCAAAGATCATGTTCAAAATCATAACATTTGTTTAGAATTTGTGCCAATTGAAAATCAATTAGCAAACATCTCTACTAAACCTCTTCCAAAAGATAGATTTAGTAAGTTAAGAAAAGAATTAGGTTTTTTAGATCCAAATGCTTAACTAAAAATTGATAGAACATCTATATGATGAAGCATATGTTCCTTATTGAATATTCCATTGAAAAATATACAAAAGAACAAATCTAAACAATGGCATCACTTTTGAAGCCTGAAAAATATCCTTCGGACCCTCTGAAGATCGATCATGCCTCCGAAAATAAAATCTTGGAACCTCCGAAAATCAATCTTAACTTTGACAACAATTAAACATCTGTTTGGCAGCCTCCAAAATAAACCATCCTCTTAAATGACCATTTTGTATCCTCTAAAGGGCTATGCTACCTCCGAAGTAAAGCTTTGGAGTCACTGAAATATAACATTAATAGATCTGTTGCCTCTGAAGATCACACTTACTCATTTTGAATCCTCCAAAAACTGAATCCTTTAACATTTCAGACCCCAAAATCCTATTTAACTATTCAAAGACCTCCGAAAAAACCTAAAACCTCTATCATCGAGCATCCAAAGAACCCTCTTTAGAGAAAACCCTTTTCTTCCCACCTAATTCAAATTTTCCAAAACAAACGATCTTTCCATCATCTTCCACCAAATTGTTCAACACCAGTAAGAAACCTGTAATGACCTGACGCTCCAACACATATTGACTGCTTTGCCTAGTGCATCCTTAACAGGAACCTCACTAGACTCCTGGATTTGTCTCTTCTGGCGCACAGTGCATCCTTAATAGGAACCTCACCAGCACCTCCGAGTTCATCCTGCACTCGCCCAAAATGGGTGCTATCATAACATATTGTCCGCTCTGGTCAGCCCTAGGGCATCCTTACAAGGAACCTCCCCATTGACCAATCGCATGGATTTTTCCACACATACCCACACTGGTGCAGTGGCAGGCCTATCTTAACACCCATACTCAATGGGTGCTTTTCACATATAATTTTTAATTTTTCTTCACCTATTAATTATTAATTAACATATGTCCTCATCATTCTCACATTAATATGGATATTTCATCCATTTTTAAAATTTTTTGATGATAAAATTCTTCAAAATTAAATTTTACAGTATGCCATACTGGAAAAATGATGTGATACCCCACATTGCCTAGGTGAGGGAGGGAGTCCTGGGCTAAATATGTGAAGCTCAGTTGCAAAGGTAGCACCCATTTTGGGCGGGTGCAGGATGGGCCTGGAGGTGCTAGTAAGGTTCCTATTAAGGATGCACTATGTGTTGAAAGGGACAAATTCGTGAATCTGGTGAGGTTTCTGGTAATGATGCACTGGGCAAAGTGGACAATATGTGCTGGAACGCCGAGTCGATATATTTGGTATCAGAGCTGACTCCCAACAGTCTGTAGGGGTGTGTACCATGAGGGCATGGCAGCCCTGAGGAGGGGTGGATGTGATATCCCACATCGCCTGGGTGAGGGAGGGAGTCCTGGGCTAAATATGTGAGGCTCAGTTGCAAAGGTAGCACCCATTTTGCGCTGGTGCAAGACGGGCCCGAAGGTGCTAGTGAGGTTATTGTTAAAGATGCACTATGTGCTGGAAGGGACAAATCCGTGAGTTTGGTGAGGTTCCTAGTAAGGATGCACTAGGCAAAGCGGACAATGTGTGCTGGAGCACCGGGTTGTTATAAAACCCTTTTCAACTCCTAAGCCTAACCCTCTTTTGCTACAATGGCGAGAACAAAGGGAACCACCAAATGGTAGATGAAAACAGGAAGGAGAGAAACGAGTATCCAGATTAGAGAGCAACCAAAAGAGTCAAACAAGAAACCAACACACTTGAGGTAAAATTTCTCAATAGTGAGTCTAATTACTCTAGGTACTTAAAAAAATATCATGATAGAAAGATTATAAAAGGAAGGATTTTTAGCTTTGATATTTTTGGAGAAAATGGTATGAGACTAGAAGTATGTGATTGGTTTAGATACCAAGGATGGATAGACTATGTAAGCTTTAGAGACCACTTCTATCCAAGACTCAAGAAAGCCCTAATCTGCAATCTTAACCTAAGATCAGAAAAGTCATGGATAGGAGAAGTACAAATTGTTGTATCCATACATAATCTGAGAAGATGTTTTAATATTCCTTTGGTAGAAGCTAAACCATAGTGGCCTACCAAACAACAACTATTCACAGATTTGGCAATATTAGAAATAGATGAGAGAGAGAATTATCTTCACCTAGCCATCTAAGCTTAAGTCTTAAACTAGCTTACATGATTGGGATAAACAATGTATATCCAAGAAAAGGATCCACAGGAGATGTATGAGAAAATGATGGAAGAGTATTTTGAGTTCTGAATAATAGAAAGAAAGTTGATTTGGCAAAAATAATGGCAGATCATATGTATTCAGTTAAGAGCTCCTCAAGATTGTAGACATGAATGCACGATTTTGATGATAAACAAAACTTGATTAAAGGTTATGTACTAATGGTTGTTATCAAGTTTTAGCATGCAGAATCAAGTTACAGGTCTTAAAGATAAATGAGCACAAAAAACATATTTCATGGAGACAAGGCTTAAGCAAGTAAAGAAGTAAAAGACAAAGTGTTGTAACAGACAAAGCACGAATGAAAAGGACTCGGTTGTTTTCCATTTGTCTGTCAAAATGAAAAACTACATCTGACAGATACAAGACAATATGTTTATAATAGAGTTCATCTATCATAAGCAAGTCACAGTTTTTACCAGTGGTGATCTAATGAGAACAGACAAAGGCAGAAGAAGTGAAGATCTTTCTAGCAGAACAAAAGACTTTGTTTGCCATCAACGGATAAAGACAGAAGAAGTGGAGATCTTGTCAGCAGAACAAAAGACTTTGTCAGCTATCAATAGATAAAGGCAGAAGAAGTGAAGATCTTTTCAGCAAAATAAAAGATTTTGTCTGCCATCAACAAACAAAGCAAAGAAGCAAGAATCATATGGTAGAATAGAAACTTCATCTGTCATAAGTAAGCTAATGATTGTCTATTGTGAACAGACAAAGCGAAAGAAGTAAGGAGCGTTTAGTAGAACAAAGAATTTATTAGTGATTGTCTATTGTCAATAGACAAAGCGGAGAAATTTTCCATCAGACGAAGGGATGAAGAAAGCCTGTCTGCAATCCAATACTTCTTCTGTTACTTACAAATTGACAAACCCAATAGACAAAGCTCTGAAGCAACAAGATATTTATGCCTCTATAATGTAATAGATGAAGGAACTTTGTCTCATGGACAGCTAGACAGATACTTCATCTATCATAAGTAAAAGATGAGCAACGATCAAAATGAATCATTGGTCTTCGCCCAACATTAATAACAATATTTCTATATTGGTGAAAGCAGCGACCAATGTAGTAATACCTCGACTAGAGCTTACTGAGAAACCTGAAATCATCTTTTCCAAGGTCGACGCTACAGGCGTTACAACTTATGAGGAATAATCAGAAGTCAAGAGATTCAAATGCACCAACTAGATTGTCTTCTGTTATTAATAGAGCTTACCTACCACCAACAACTAGAATTCAAACAGCTATAAATGAAGCATAGTTGGAGCAAAAGGAAGTAACGAAGTAATTGAGAAAATCATTCAAAGCTTATTGAGAGCATTTACTGATCTGAGCTTAACCTTCTACAATCCTTTAAGAGTCAAGAGCCTTGCAAACCTTCCTCAACTTTCCTTGAAGGCTCTCAACTACCATTAGGAAGATCATTTACTTCTACATTCAACTTTCAGAAAACTTTCCTTGTGCTTACTGAAAAATTCTTGCGCTTAAACTTCTGATATTCATTTCTTGTTCCTTGAGCTAGTATTTATGACTAGACTCAAGAAGAGTTGTAACTATCTAAGTGTAGACAAGAGCTGTTTGTTTATGCCTCCCAGAGTTAAAATATAGAAGAGTGTTGGAAGTACTATGTTTATGCCCACTTATAGCTAGAATCCAAAAGAGTGTTAGGGACACTTGTTTATGCCCCTTAGAGCTATAATCTAGAAGAGTATTGGGGAAACTATTGTATTTTTGTTATTGGGAATAGTGGAACCCAAGACACTAAGAGAAAAGTGATCTTGAAAGAGTGGAGTAGAGTGTTTACTCAAACCACTATAAAAATCATTGTGTCTTATTTATTTTGTGTTCAAGTGATTGATTGCTAGAGGGAAAAGTAATCCTAAAGGGGTTGAGAAATAATTTTTAAGTTTCCAATTCACCCTTCCCCTCTTGGGTTTTAGCCTAAACTATGAGAGCAACAAGTGGTATCAGAGCAGACTACATAAACACTTGTAGTGATCTAATGGTAAACCCATCATTCTCATTACAAATATTCATCAAGGGACAATCGTCTTCCCGTCCACCCCTATTTGATGGAACTATCTTTGCTTACTGGAAGTTAAGGATGAAGCAATTTTTTATAGCCAATGATATAGAATCATGGAGAGCTATTAAAGTCAGAATCACTCGTTCCACTACTAAAGTGGATGCATGGACCAAAGAGAAAGCCACCTCAGTCCAAAACAATGCGAAGGCTATGAATTCTTTATTTTGTGGAGTATCCTCATCTGAGTTTAATAGAGTATCCTCTTGCACTAGTGCAAATGATATGTGGGATAAATTAGTGTCTATTTATGAAGGTTCCTCACAAGTCAAGAGAACCAAAAAGAATATATTGATAGGAGAACTAGAAAATTTTAGGATGAAGGAAGGAGAAAGTATATCTTAAATGTATGCTCATTTTTCTAAGGTTATTAGCACCTTAGAAGTTTTCGAAAAAGAACTTATAAATTCTGAATAGGTAATGATGATATTAAGAGTGCTACCAAATTCATGGAACCAAAAAATCACACAATAGAGGAAGCAAAGGATCTGAATACTCTTTTGGTGGATGATCTTATCAGCTCATTGATTTGACATGAGCTAATCAAGAACAAAAAAAGGAGCTAACAAAGCCAAAGAAGGGTATTGCTCTAAAAGTAACCAAATAAAGCAACAGTGATCCGGCATCACAATTTGAAGATGATATGTCCATGTTGGTTAGAAATTTTAGAAGATTTGTAAGAAGCAATAGAAGTAACACCTCAAGGAGATAGCTTAGACAATAAAAGAAAACAACTAAAAGAAAGAAGGATCTCCCCACATTCTATAGATGTGTAGGAATTAGACACATGTCTCCTGAGTATCCCAATGAAGAAAAAGTAAGCATAAATGAGAAGGACACTAGAAAAGAAAAGAAATACTTCAAGAAGTCCTCAAGAAACCAAGCCAAAGGAATGTACGTGAATGATGATGACTCATCTGCGATAAGTTCAATAGAGAAAGATGACAATAAAGTTGGACATCTTGCAAGAATATGTTTCTTAGCCCAGATGGAGAATGACTATATAGATAAAATCACTATCAAAGAACAATGCATAACGGACCTAGAAACAGAGGTAAACTCTTACTACTCTTACACTTCTGACTCTTTAAGTTCAAATAGCACTTGTGTTAAATGCAAAAAATTGATGAGTTATAACAATCATATAACTCTGTCTTTAGTGAGTTTGAATCACTTAACCAAAAATTTACTTAAAAGAAAAGACACTTTGACGCAACTATTAAAATAAATTCCATTCTGGCAGAAAGGAATTTATCTCTACAAAAGAAAGTTGGAGATCTAAAGAAAGAAATAGAAATATTCAATAATATGTTAAGTAAAGTCTCCAATTCAGGAGAGTCTGTGGCCAAATTTATGAGAATGACTAGTCAAACTAGCAAAAAGGGACTTAGTTATGAACAATCAAATGATAAAAATATATAGAAATTTGTTTGATAATATAAGGGAATGAATCTTGTAGAAGAAAACGAGAACTCTCCAAACATTAGAAGACTCATGAATTACCCCTAAATAAAGAAACCAGTGGAATATATTGCATCTGTTAGAGTCCTATTTGCTATTTCTGCAACAAATTTGGACATAAAGTGTATGGTATAAAGTGTATGATTGTTATGCCAAAAAGATGCAAGCAAAAGGTGCTAAAATGAAATGGAAATGCAAGGAATGAGCACACACTTATACCACAGACATTCCCACTAACATCATTGGACCCAATACTTATGTACCAACAGGGTAAGAAGAAGATTTGCTTTGAATGTAGGTAAGTCTCAAAGCTACATCAGGAAATACATGGTTCATGGATAGTGGCTGTTCGAGACATATGATTGGGAACAAAAAAATGTTCAAAGAATTAAAGCCAATTGATGGAGGAATAGTAGCATTCGGCAACAATGATAAAGGCCTCATCAAGGGAATAGGTAAAATTTATGCCTTATTCAATGCACACATAGAGGATGTATTATATGCAGAAGGACTCAAATAAAATCTACTAAGCATCAGTAAATAATGTGACAAGGGTCACAAAGTTGTGTTTGAACCATCTACATGTAATGTATTCATTATAGATAATGATCTACTATTTAGTGGAAAAAGACATGCAAATATTTATCTAATACAGTTGGATGATATAGTTGAAAAATGCTTAATTGTAGTCAAGGATGATCCATGGGTATGGCACAAGAGGATGAGATATATTAATATGTCAAATATCTTGTGATTGGTCTACCAAAATTAAACTATGACAAAAATCAAATATGCAAATCTTGTCAATTGCCAAAATAGACCAAAGTATCATTCCATCCTTTGAATGAAGTATCTACATCCAGACCTCTAGAATTATTGCACATGGATTTATTTGGACCATCAGACATAGTCACACTTGGAGGAAAAAGATACGTATATGTGATAGTGGATGAGTACTATAGATTTACATAGGTAAATCTCTTAAACAGTAAAGACAAAGCACTTTTAATGTTTTATACTTTTTCAAAGCTAGTCCAAAATAAGAAATAAATGTCCATTATATCCATCCACAGTGATCATGGTAGGGAATTCAAAAACAGAAGATTCATTGATTTTTGTCATGAAAATGGAATTCATCATAGTTTCTCATCCCCCAAAACTCCCCAATAAAATGAAGTTGTGGAAAGAAAGAATCAAACAATTTAAGAAATAGTAAGAACCATGCTAAATGAAAGTAAGTTGTCCAAAAGATTCTGGGGAGAAGCAGTTAGTACTGCTTGCCATGTACTAAATAGGGTTACTATAAGAAGAATCTTAAAGAAAACCCCATATGAGCTTTGGAAAGGAAGAAAACCAAACATCTCATATTTCCATTCATTTAGATGCTTATGCTATGTGTTGAATAATGGGAAAGATAATCTTGGAAGGTTTGATCTAAAGAGCGATGAAACTATCTTTCTAGAGCATTTAGGGTCGACATTAAGAAAACACAGGTTATAGAAGAATCTATGTATGTTAAATTTGATGAAGCATATATAACCCCAAGAAAGGAGAGTGATAGTGATGCAGATAAAGCTATCACAAATATGAAGAAGCTCAAATTGAAGGATCAAGAGAATGGCACCAATGATGAAAACTACAAAGTCCAAAAAATGAAGAGGAAGTAAGAGTAGGTAATGTTCCTTATCAACCCTCTACTGATTTGAGATTTGTTACTGCTCATCCTAGATCGCAAATTATAGGAAATGTATATGATGGTGTCAAAACATGAAGGTCTATAAAAAATATCTATGGTCATTATGCCTTCCTATCTAAAATAGAACCAACTAATATTGATCAAGCTTTAAATGATGAAAGCTAGATTATAGCAATGTAAGAAGAGCTAAACTAGTTTGAAAGAAACAAAGTAAGGGAACTAGTTCCAAAACTAGAAAATGTTGATGTAATCGAAATAAATGGGTATTCATAAACAAACTAATGAGATTGGGCTAGTTGTAAGAAACATGACACGATTAGTTGCTAAAGGGTACTCTCAAGAAGAAGGAATTGATTTTGAAGAATTGAATGCCCCTATAGCTAGGCTAGAAGCCATTAGAATGCTACTCACTTTTGCATCTCATAAGGACTTTAAGTTATTTCAGATGGATGTAAAAAGTGCATTTCTGAATGGATATCTAAGTAAAGAAGTGTATGTAGATCAACCTCCTGGTTTTGAGAATAATGATTAACCCAATCATGTCTAGAAGCACACCAAGGCGTTATATGGTTTAAGATAAGTTCCAAGAGCTTGGTATGAAAGGTTGAGCAAATTCTTAAGTGATCATAAATTCAAGAGAGGAAAGGTTGAGATCACTCTGTTTATCAAAAATATTGACAAAGATATCTTGATAGTTCAAATTTATATAGATGACATTATATGTGGAGCTACTAATGAAAACTCTGTCAAGATTTCTCAAAGAGCTAAGTTTGAAATGAGTATAATGGGAAAATTAAATTACTTCCTTGGATTGCAAATCAAGCAAAGAGATGATGGAAATTATATTTCCAATCCAAATACACTAGAGAGATGTTAAAGAAGTTCAAAATGAAAGAAGTTAAGGTAGCAAGCACTCAAATGAGCACATCAACAAGGCTAGAGAAAGATGAAAAAGGTAAACTCATAGATAAAAAATAATATAGAAGCATGATTGGATCTCTTCTTTATCTTAATGCATCTAGACTAGATATTCTCTTTAGTGTATGCTTATGCGCTAGATTCCAATCCAGTCCTAGAGAATCACACCTCACTACAGAAAAATAAATTTTTAAGTATCTAGTTGACACACCAAATCTAAGACTTTTTTATCCCAAAGGAATAGATTTTGAACTCATCGGATATTCTGATGCTGATTTTGGAGGATATAAAATAAATAATATAAGTACTAGTGAAACATGTTAATTTCTAGGATATAGTTTAGTATCATGGTTCTCTAGAAAATAGACTAGTGTTACTCTCTCTATAGCAAAAGCTGAATATATAGCAGCTGGAAGTTGTTGCGCTCAATTGCTATGGATGAAACAATGACTTCTTCATTATGAACTAAGCATATAGAAATCAGACACCACTTTATTAGAGATCATGTTGAGAAATATGATATATATCTAGAATATATGCACATAAGTGAACAACTTGCTGATATTTTTACTAAACCGCTATCCTTAGACACCTTCTGCAACATTAGAGGAGAATTAGGTATGAATAATGTGATGATCTAAGAGTAAAATCTCTAATGTTTCTATGCTTGAAATTGCGATGTTGAATATGCTTTCTTGAGACTAAACTTCCTCTTAGATGAAGTAAGTTATTCGAATCAAGTGCCCTATTCGCACTTCATCTGAAGAGTTTTTCCTGAGGTTGAGTCGTCATGCCTCACCTTTCGAGCCACACAACTTATCATTTTGCATTGTATTTCACATCAATTTGCCCACTTTTAGGATGGGGCTGCTCAAGTTCCATTTTAGAACTCAACTATTTTCTTCAGAAAAAGGACAATATCCCCTAATTTATTAGGGTTTAACCTGTACAATTATTTATCAATTATAATAAAGCAATAATATAAATTTTAAACATATACACCCACTAACCCACAACCCAAGATCTCAGTAGAATCATGATGACAATCTACATCTTTAAAATCAATTAATAAACTGATAATTAAATTGTTAAGACATGCTATTATATCTTATTATACATCATTTGAATCCATCAAATATAATACAAATACACAACCAATTACAATTCTAAATACCATAATTAAACAGTCTTTAATCTTGCTCAACAATCCCAATCCTTATTTGGGAAATCTTCACATATCCTGTCAGCTAAAAAAAATAAACAAGAAAGTGTGAGTCTGGGCGACTCAGTAAGTAGACAAATGTCGTCAATAATAACTTAATTCAGAATGAGCAAGTTACATATCAAACAATTGGTATTCATCATTATGGACAGTCACAATGAATATATGTTCATTAATTTACGCCAAACATAGAAATTCATGTTATTCTCATCCAACCAATCAATCTCATATTGCATCAAACTTCAAATCAAAAATATACAACATAGGAATACTTTTTTATTCCTCATATTAGATTTCCAAGAGATACCTGGTATTCTTAAAAGCTAAACAATATCAATCTTAAACAAATATAGGATATCCACTATCCCCATTCAAAACACGCATGCCCGGTTTTCAAACAAGTGGGATATACATTATCCATAGCCATTCAATGGAAACAAATGCCTACTTACCTTGTCATGATTCCAAAATATTTTTCTAGCTTGATACCTTTTCATCCTTCTTAGATCATCGTGTATAGGTAAAATCTCTTTCATTACAAACATAGGTCAAACTAATTTCCTCCAAACCAATGAGTATGATTTATGACTAAACTCATCTTTCTCAATAGAGAATCTTAAATAATTTCCATATTTAACTATATGAAATCAAAATCCTTATACAACATAGTTATTGTGCCATCAACCTCAATAATCAAAATAAATCAGCTAGCTAAGTCCCCAACTCGCCCAATTTGTCACTTAAACACTTTATAGTGAAAATCCTTTTTAAGCCAATTTGGGTTTTTGTCAAAAAATTAGATTTTTCAATCCCAAACAACCCAAATAAATCTCAAAATAGTTTAATTCATGTCTTAATCAATTTGTCCCATAATAATTTCATAGAATTCATGAAATTTCCAAATTTTTACTATTTACAAAAACCTTGACAAGCCAAAAATCATGATTTCTTTGTGGCAACATTAACCTGCTGCCCCAATGTACAGTTAGTAATTTAAGCATAACGTTTACACACGATGTCCAAATGATTAGATTTTTGGGCATTGGAAATAAAACTTCAAGGGCTACAACTGTTATGTTAACAAAATTTTTTAATCAACCTAAAATTTTTTCAAAAATTTTAATAAATTTGACCTATCTCATTCATCTCGTTATTTTTTAGTCATTTGAATCAACTTCAGTATATTAGTCATAACTTCCTCATAAGATATCAGAATTGAGTGATTTTTTGTAAGGCCCTGGAAAATTTTACAAATGTAAATTTTTGTTATTGTAAAGTTTTGCTAATTTTGCCAGGTCGATAGG
>JAYJMB010060857.1:0-26491 GCA_036873735.1 Pouteria campechiana | reverse complement strand
CTGGTGTCATCAATCGGTCGGACAGCTGCTCGGCTACAGCTAGATGGCTCCCTTTGATTTTCCATGGCCCAACACCTCGTTAAAGAAGTATTGCTGAGAATTATGCATCATTTAGTCCTATTAGTGTTTTGTCTAGGCGTGCAGTTTTAATGAGAACAAAACTTGTATATGACTTGAACTTAAGCTAATAAAGTTTTGCTAAGATTTTGAGTGATAGAGTCCCACAGACAAGATGAAAAAAAAGGGCCACAGAGTGTTGATCCCTTGCTAATGGTAGCTCAAGAGGGGCGGTGGCGAGGGTAGGGGGTTAATTGAGTCTTTAAAAATTTTAGCTAAGTTCAAAAGATGGTGCTAAAAAATAAATGGGAAAGATCCCATAACATACTAAGACAATGATTTTTATAGTTGTTCGACCATTAACCTGGTACCTACTTCACTTTTCTGAGTTAGACTCTTTTGCTAAGCTAAGGTTCCACTAACATTTGTTGGTTTTCAAGCTCACCAACAAACTTATACAAGTTGGTTTCCAAAACTTACCAACAACTTATACACATTGGTTTTTAAAGCTCACAAATAAACTTATACATGTTGGTTTTCAAAGCTCATCAACAAACTTATAGATGTTAGTTTTCAAAGTTTACCAACAACTTATGTGAGAAAAATAATAAATAATAGTGTATAGAATGAATGCCTCTTGAAAGGCAGAGTGTACGAAGTTCAGTAATAAAAATATAATGAATATAGTAGTAATGAATAAAAAAGATTAGATTCTAAATCTAATAAAAAATCGGCTTTGAATGCTTATTGGAATGTTGTGCAATGGAGCTGATCTCGTGAAGTTAAATCTAAGAGCTTTTGTAAACTGTTTGAGTGAACATTCTCTTGTTCTCAAATCTATTATCTTTCAAACATTTGAATCTTCCTTTTATGAGCTATGGAAGATGTCTTAGCTGATATGACTATTTTTATTAGCTTTCCAATGGTTTGAAAAATCTTCTTAAAAGTTGTGGAAGCTTTAGCTTTTATGATTATTTTAAGCTTCTTTTTCAATTATTTGAAAAGGAGACTCAAAGCCTTATTATCTTCTTCAGCTTCTGTCCATCATCTAAATCGTTATGTCCATCTTCAAAAGTTCTAAGATAAGTTATTCAGAAGTTCTAAGATAAGTTATTCAGAAGTTCTAAAGACTGATTTTGGTTGCTTTGATTATTGACAGTCTCAACGGTCATATTTTTGCTTTTGATAAGCTTCTGAAGCTTGCATCTTTGTTTCTAATGAATTTTTTAAGATTAGCCTTCTTGAAAATGCTTCTAAAGATTTTCTGAGTTGCCTCTGAGCAACTTCTAAGTTGCTTCTTATAACTTCTGAGAATTTTGAAGCGTGCATTTTGCGTCTATATAGAAATGGTATTTTAAGCTTGCTTCTTACGAGCTTCTATATGACTTCTGAGATAGTAGAAATGATGACATTCTACACATTTTTTCATTTTAGAATTTCTGAAGGCTAAATACTTATCTCTAACATGTTCATCAGTCATATTCTTGCTTCTGAGAAACTTCTGAGGAGTTTCTGAGATATGGATTTCTACTTTTGATGAACTTCTTATATCTGGATTACTTGAAGATGCTTTTTTGAAAATCTTCTGAGTTACTTCTGAGAGTCTTCTGAGTATAGAAACTTCTATATTTATTCAGTTTAATTTCCATTGATCTTCTGAAACTTTGGAAGCTTTTCTGAACTGCTTCTAGAGACTTCAGAAATGTTTTGGAAATGATTATGAGTTCATGCCTTATTTCTGGAATAGATTCTGAAGAGCTTCTAATAGGTTTCTAAATTCATGGGCTTTACTATTGTTGATCTTTTCTGCAGTTCTTCTGACGAACTTCTAACTGCAGAAATTATTTCTGAAATAGAGCATTCTACTTCTAAAGTGTTTCTGGAGACTTGGGCATGCTTCTAAGCTTCCTCATAACTATTTCTGAAGTTCTTCTATTGAACCTCTAATTGTAGAAATGTTTTCTGCATTGCTTCTACATGCTTCTGAGTAATTTTTAAGAGTTCTTAGAAGTTTTGCTGGTGAATTTCTAAGTACAGCAATGTCACTCTTCTTAGGCCATTTCACTTCTGAGGTGATTTTGGAGAACTTCTAAGCTACCTCTAAAGTGCGAGTTTGGTTTAGTTTTAATCCTAAAGGTGTTTTAAAGTACATCAGAGTACTTCTGAATCTTCTAAACTTTATACCTTGTCGCCTAAGGAATTCTGACTCTTCTCTGAAATACTTCTGAGTATTTCTGAATGGCTTTTGAATATTTTCTGAAATGCCTCTTAGCGCTTCTGAGCTTGCATTTCTGAAATGCTTCTAATCTTCCATTTTTGAAATAGTTCTTATCTTCAATCCTTGTCTTTTAAAATACTTCTGAGTATTTCTGAATTGCTTTTGAGGATTGGAGTTAATCCTGAAGTCACTTATGATGTCGTTTTTAGTTACTCAGCTTCTAACAAGGTTTTGAGTACCTTTGAGATACTTCTAAACTCTTATGAAATGGTTCTTATACACACATCTGTTTTCTAAAATGCTTTTGAAACCTTTATGAATGCTTTTGAAATGTGGAATTTTCTCATAAACATTTTTGAAGTTTGAGTTGTTTCTTTTTTAGCATTCTTTTAACTTCAATTTCTATGAAGTCTTAATATGTTACTCTTCTTAGCAAATTAACACTTGGAAAGTAATCAATTAGTACCTTAACTCTTTACTCATATCTTTGTTCATTATCAAAACTTAACTACTTAAATATATTTATCATTAAAATCAAGCTAGGTAGGAGAATTAGACTCAACAAAGAGGTCTATCGTGTCCACAAAAATGACATGTTTGAAGCTTAGTATTGATAGAAAAGTTTGTAGAGGAGAGCCCGAGGTGACAGAAGCCTATCACATTTGTTGCCCAGTTGGGTATTCCAAGTCACGATGATAGAAGAGATGCATAAGTTCACAAAGGAGTTTCACAGAGGTTTGTGAAGATCTTTACAATAGTCACATTCTATAAAGGGAAGTTATAGATGAGATCACAAAACTCTTCTAGCTTACGAATGTCCACGAAGGATTTTGATAAAGAAGATGTTACAATAATATAATTTTGCCGTCATAATGATTAGAAATCCAAGTGGCAATCTAATGACTAGTTTTCAATGATTTTTCTCCCAATAGTCAAGAACCTCTTTGAAATATATAAATCAAACTCTATTAAAGAAAAAGAGATTCTGGAGAGTCTATAAGCTAAAAATGTAGCATTTATGTAACACTTGAGGTGTTAATTTTGGATAATTATGGACTTAATCATTGTTAAGACCATAAAAGTAACGATGAGATATGGTGAAATTTCGTTTGAAATGAAATGATTTAAGTATAACTATGATTGTGTAACTTGCAAGTGAATGCAATTGGAATTTTTATTCAATTTGTAGTTATTTAGGCTGTAAATATATGAAATTTTTATCATTATGATATGGAAAAATAATGAGAAATAAAGAATAAAAAGAAAATATACAAAATTGAGTGGAAAAATCACCATAAAATGGGCAGCAAAATTGTCATTGCGGCCTTGAAATTGGCGCCACAACGTTGGAACGAGATGGGCTAAGTCAATGGCATCCAGCAATTTCCATGTCGCGACGTGGAATTTGGTATTGCGGCATGGGTCAATGATTTAAGCATGGCAGCCGACTTTTTGGCCAAATTTTTTGTCCCATTTTCTCTTGTCCTTGTGTTCTTTCCTCCCTTTTTGCCCTAGTCCCATTATATATGATTTTTTGCCATTTTAGCTAAAAACTTATCTTGCCTAGTTAGATAAACTTGTCATTTTTTAGTTAAACCCAACTTTCACCCATTTGAACCATGAAAAATAGAAGAAAATGAAAAAATGTTGGATTTCCACAAAATGGAAGGAGCAATAAGAAGTTGGGAGCTTGGACCTTCGATTAGGAAGGATGGCGATGCTTGTAAACAAAGGTAAGATCAATCTCCCAACTGAATTCCTTATTTTGATTTCTAGGGTTTGGAACTCAATGTGTAAAAGGTAGATTATAGGGCTTAAATCGATGTATATGATTAAAAATTCATGGGGGAATAAGTTAATGCAATGATTATTATGATTTGGCATGAGAAATTTTGAATTCTGCTGAATTAGGATTTTTATGTATAGTTAAATTTGAGCATTTTATGATTTATGTTGTATTAATTATGGGGTAAATGATTAATTGTATGATTATAATATTTTAGAACTGGTATGGAGTAAATTGGACCCATGAAATTGAATATGTGATTATGCCCTAATTAGAAATTAAAGAGGATTTTTTGTGTTTAGGATATGTGAGCTTGAATTAGTTGTATTCGCAGTTTAATTGAATGATTTTCAAGTTGTTTAAATATGATTCATGTTATATAATGAGAAATTATTGTTTGAAATAAAAACACTTTGAAAACCTAATGAATGTGATAGAATATTAATGGTTTTGATATGGAATTATTGGCTATAAATTGAATTGTGATTTATATATACATGAAATACATTAGTAGGAAATAATAAAAGAAGAACATAAGTTAGATGGACTTGTGATAATGTTAGAGTGTCATATGCACTTGAAAGATTTAAAGACGTATTAATGGATGGATTGATATGATCTGAAAAGCATAATTCCATGCTTATTATGAATTAATTAGAGTGATCTTGTAAATGAATGAGATTGTTGCTCTATATAGTATGATCTGAAACGGATGAAAAGTCATTGAGCTGGAGATATGTAATTTAGAGCCACAGGCCTAAGGTAAGTAGGCATTTGTTTACACTAGATGGCTAAGGATAATGTTTATCCCTTTGTTTGGAATTTCGGGCATGTTTTATTGAATGCATGGGTATTAGCACACTTGTAGGAATTTGGACATATATGTTTAACTAGGGATAGTGAATATCTCATATTTATTTAAGATTGAGGTAGTTTGGTTTGTTAGGGATACCGAGTATCCCTTGGATTAAAATATTTGATGTTTTGGGTTGATATGGATGTCTAATACTAGGGGTAGAGAATATCCCTTTGTTGTATGATTAATTTGATGATCGATTCAATATGAAATTGATTGATTGGATGGGAATGATAATGATTCCCTATTTGGTATTAATAGATAAATATATGTTCTTGTCATTGACATGGTTGCATGTTTGGATTAATGAGAATTATAATCTTCATAGTTAATTGTAGTTGATTGTTTATTGGGATGACAGTTGAGCCTCATAGCTATCTATTGAAGATATGAATGTTTGCTAGAGACTATTTATATTTTAAAATGGATCGAGCTATTGTAAATTGATTCTTGATTTTTATTACATTTGTCTACTTACTAAGTTGCCCAAACTCATGCCTTCTTGTTTAAATTTTCAGTTGACAAGTCAGATAAAGGATTTATGAGAAAGAATGAAGACTCTTGGATGATATGATTGAATGTTGAGATTAGAATCTCATTTTATATTTGTATAAATGTGCATTTGTATAACTGTATTAGATTAGAAATGATGTAGATTAAATGTAATCACATGGCATGTCATAATAGGAATAAATGTACATAATATTGATTTAGAATTGTTTCTTGCCATCATGGAGTGATGCAGATTCTATGCTGTGGATAAGTTGGGCTAGTTAAGTTAATTATGACAGAATGGTAATAATTGTTGAAATTGCAGTTTTATTTATGATTTGGAAATGTGAACATTGATATTTAAAAATTATGAGTTTGAATTATTGTATATCAGGTTTTAAATATTGATAACACAAGTCCGACTCTGCCAAAATTTTGGCAGATTATTTCCCTTAATTTGGGAATTTGTAGGGGAAATAGTGAAGTGTATAGACCTCAGGGTGAGATATAACAGAATGAGATCCAAACACTCTCACACTAAAAGTGAGGAAGTTATAGTAAAAATAGAGTAAAATGATCAAAGTCGTGTCTCCAAAGTCGGGGCGTGACAATTCACAAGAAACCAAATCAAGCTTCCAAGCGCATCTACTCGAAAATGCCCCAATGTTCTACAAGCTTCAAGTTACATCAATTCCAACACTAGAGGATTTCAAATCACTTTGTACTCATTGAGTAATCCTTACTTTAAGATTTTATTGTGTACATCTCACCTATTTAAAGGCATTACTTTGTACAATCTTAATTTGGGTTTTGGATTTTTTGCTACTAAGGAAGGAGATCCTTCCAGTTGTGTTTTGGTTGTAAGAGTTTCTAGTAAGCTCAAAGAAACTAGGTAGTGTAAAAAGTTTCCAAGTGAGCTCAAAGAAACCAAGTGGTGTAAGAGTTCTTTATGATCTCATAAAACCAAAGAAGGTATGATTCTAAGAGTGGATAATGGAACCTAAAGTTAGGGATACCTTGGAAATTAGAGTAGGTTCAAATGGAGTTTTGTTGAGTATTAGTCTAGCATAAATTCAGTTATAATATAGCATGTTGTATTCATCGCTTTAGCCTAAAAATATTGAGGTAAGTTATATTTACCCAACATAGTTCTTGCTATTTCTTATAAGTATCTACTTTTTGTTTCAGTAACTCCATTTTGTTGAAGTATTTTTAGTGTAGAGAAAGTGTAAAGAATATCATTTTCTATACAAAAATGTAATAAAATGATGGTTCTCAAATCTTCACCATGATCACTTCTAATTGCAATCATGTGAAAACTTTGTTTACTTTTTACATGTTTCGTAAAAACTTCAAAAAATGAAAAAGTTGCATCCTTGGATGTTAGAAACATTATTCATGTGAATTGTGAATAATTATCCATAATTACATATGTAAAATGTTTTCTTCCTAGGCTTTTAGCTCTAGTTGGTCTAATTGTTTTCCTTTCAGGCAAGCATCACACAATTCATTTTTGTCAAATTTCAACTTTGGTAAGCCAACAACTAAATCTTTGTTATACATTTCTTCTATCTTGTATTTGTTGACATACCATAATCTTCTATTCCACAACAGGGATTTATTATTTTCTATAACAAGATACTTACCCAAAATTTCAAATCAATAACCAAATATACACTTTGATGTTTTTTACCATAGATTACAATAGAGTTATTAGAATCTAATGTAAAGCATCCTTGGGATTCAAACACAAATTTGTATCCATTATCACAAAATTGGCTAATACTTAACAAATTTTATTTTAATTCTTCTATTAGCAAGATATCTCAAATAGTTGGAGAGTTAGGATGGCCAACTTTATCAATCCTAACCACTCTACCTTTATTGTTATTCCCAAAGGTCACTATTCCACTAAGTTTAGCTTTTAGCTCCATGAACAGTTTCCTCTTCCTTGTCATGTGTCTTAAGCAACTACTATCAATGTATCACATGTTATTCCTTTTAGCTCTCAAGCACACCTAAAAAGATAGAGTTATAATTTAAATTTTGATACCCATTTAGGAATGGGTTCAGGGGGGTTAGTGGCAGAATACTTTGATGCTCATTGTCTCTTGGGTGCTACTACTTTTCTAATTTTAGAGAATGTTGCATTTACATTTACTACAACTTATTTAGGAGCCCAAATTTGTTTGAATTTCTCTTTGGTTCTTTGTTTTCTTTTAATTATTTTATTTTTCTATTTTTGTTGAATTTACCTACCTTTTGCTTTTGGTTTTAGTTTCAATAAAGTGGTGGTTAAGGTCTTTTTCAATGTAACATTCTTTACCTTGGCTAATTCAAGCTCTTTTAGACCAGTTTGAATTTTTCTAAGTTTATTCTTTTCATCATGTAATATGAAGCTTTCTTTTTTCATTTTTACTCAGCTCCTTTTTGGTCTCTATATGCTTAGCTTTCAATGCCTTGAAGTTTAAGTATAATTCATTCAATATTTCTTTAATGTTAGGAAAATCATTGTTAGAAATTACCTCATCTTCATGGATTGCCATGAAGTTGATTTTTGTATAGTGTTCCTCATAATATTTCCTTCTGGATGTGATTACATTGACTTGTCCCTCATGTTGAGGCTCTTTCTCCACTTTAGTGGAGCTTTCATTTATCATATTCTCTAGAAACTCCTATGCAGCCATGTCTTTCTTCTTTTTCCCGAACCTTTTATTATTTTTGTTATTATTGGCGGCGATGTTATTGTTTCTCTTATCAAAATAGGATTAATACTTCTTCTTTGACTTCTCTTATTTCTTCTCATTTTTTTAGGTACAGATAATCGTATTGCAAGTGCCTCAAATTTTTACAATTATAGCAAATGGGCAGGTTCTTTTTTTTTAATCTATGCTTCTAAAATTATTGATGTTTTCTCTAATTTTCTCTCTTCATTAATGTCTTAATTCTTCTTGTTATCATTATTATCTCTTTATCATCCTCTTCTCTGAAAGATGCTTCAAGACAATGGTGTGTTTGCCTTGAGATTCTTCAAGCACTTTTTATTTCATTAAGATTTTATGGGTCATGAGTGAATTAATGAGCTCCACTTATATTTTATCTAGGTTTTTTGCTTCCTGAATGGCTATAACTTTCGGCATGCACCTTTGAAAATTCCTTTGAAAATTTATCTAATAATGAACTTAAAGTAACTTAATTGCATGAGTTTCAATGAAATTCTATTAATTTAGTGTAACTCCCCCTGCATGGGTGCACAAAATTTTAACTTAGTTTCATACAAAAATTTCATACATTCAGTATATCTTACAAAAAAAATCATACATTTAGTACATCATACAAAATTTTTTTCATACATTTAGTACATTTTCCCCTTTTATATCAAAATAAAAAAGGTGGAAAGAAACAAAAGGCATATTTATAGCCTTTCATGATCAAAATGTACATATACAAATGCTGTCATGATACAAAATTTTCAAATACAAAACATGATCAAAGTTTCATACATACAGAATTCCTCATAGAGGATATACAAGAGAATATAGAAAAAATATACTTTAGAGAAAAAATATAGAGTTAGCATAATTAGTGGGATGGTTTGGGTTTTCTCTTAAAAGTTTTAGAAAAGGGTTTGAGTTTGAGCTGAGAAGTTGATGGTTTAGGAGATGACTTAAACCTTTTTAGTGGAGGAGGTGGAATAAAAAATGAATCCTTTGGGATTGCTAAAGAAGGTTCATGGGTGTATGCTATTGGTCTAAAATTAGAAACATAAATAAAATTAATGCATTCTCTAAATTGTGGATCTAGCAGCTTAGGAAAGGCTACAGGAGTCGCTTTTAAGAGGGCTTCTATATTGACATTCATTCAGGCTGTGTACTCTTAATGGTACATGGTTATTCTAGAGAGAGGAGCCTTTTGTGTTCCTTTAGAGGTGGAATCCTTGGCTTTTCTTAGGTTTGGAAGAGGATGGCTAAGATAAAAGTATAGAAGAAGATGGTTTAGATAGTGGATTTGGTTTTGGAATTGCAGGAGATTTTCTGATTTTAGTTTTGGTAGGAGGTATTAGTGAAGTTTTTGGTTTTGGTACAGTAGCTGGTTAAAACTAGATCTGTCATATCCTATGTTAAATAGAAGTATCAGATAGCTAAGGATATAGAAGAGGAAGATCATCAGCAATGGCTTGAAGATTTGTTATTTTGTAGAATGAGAGTTCTTCCTCAATAATAAAAAAAGCATTGATGAGTACCTGAGGGAGATGGAAAATCCATTTTGGGTTTTCTTGAAGTTGATAGCAAATGAAGAAGTTTCTCAGAATATGTTTGAAGTATTGAATCTCTATCAAGAATTTGAATTTTGTGGTCCTCTAGAGTAAATGGTGGATTTGAAAGAAGTTAAATCCTATATAAAATGTTGGGATCCTCAAGTTTAGAAAATGGAAATTCTTGAGAAGATAAAATGATGGACTGAGAGAGAAACATCCTAACAACTTTAAAGTTGATTTTTGATTTACTCCCAAACTCAGATACTATCATCCTGATTGGACTTGAGATACAAAGAAGGATATAAAGATTATCAATAACTAGTCTTGAAGGAGACTGTGGAGGACTTTGTGGTGGAGTTTGAGGAGGACATGGAGGTCTTCTCCACTCTCGATGAATTGAAGGTGTATTTCATTTTGGTGGAATTTCTTCAATTCATTTAGAAATTACTTCTCCTGATCATACAAGATCCATCCAAGTCCAGTCCAGCCATATTATTGGCTATAGGGGAAGAAAATGAATTGGATGGAGTAGAACTGTGAAGTATTCTCCACATCTAACAATAGCTTTATGAGGATTGGAAAGATAATCCTCAGGCAGGTTTAGAAAGACTTCAGTGGCTGGAACTAATGTTGGCTATGTTGGAGGAGGAGATGAGGTGATTTCAGTAAGTTGACTCACAGGTTGAGCAACCACTAGAATTGTAAGAGATGATGGATGGGGAGACTGTGTATGGGAAGACTAAGGGGAGAGTTGGTTCTAACTGGAGAGAAGTGATGTGGGGGTGATAAGTTTGACTTCTGAATGACTTTGCTAGAGATTGTAAAGAGTCGAGTCATTGATCAACCTTATCAGCTCTTAGGATCAGGGATGACATGGCATTGTTAAGTCTGTGATCTATTCTGTTCATCTCAAGAGTTAGAGTAGACAGAAAGTGTTCTATATGAGTCAGTCTATATTCTAGGTTATGTGGGATGTGTTGTGTAGTGGGGATTGATGAAGTGGCTAGTGTGGGTGGTTGATGAGGAGGAGTGGGTCTTATGGGTGATGGGGATCTTATGGGTGTGAAGGAGGTAGGGCTTGCTGCTATTGCTGTTTCATACTCTTCTCTCAAAATTTCTTCTGACTCCTCATTTCTTGTTGCTTCTCTCAGAGTCTCTTTTGTCTCTTATTCTAAGTTTTCTTTTCTCATTTTCTTTCTTCCTCTTCTTCTAGCTCTGGTCTAGATCTCTTCAATTGAATTACTCTTCCTAACTTTTCACTGATCCAGCCTTGTGAGGTTTTTTTGAAACCTATTCTTTTCAGTGTCTTCTCATCAATTGTGTCTAAGTCTCTTGGAGATTCTATTTGTTCTTTAAACAAATTGACACTTGCTTTCCTCATTAGTTTGGTTAGAGTCATTCCATAAGGGAGAGGGAATCTTGAAGTGCTCTTGACTGAGTAAATATAATCTGATGTTGGTTTTGCCAGATCCACTCTCCTTTTATTCTTAAGAGCCCACAATATTCTTCCATCCTTCTCTAACATATCTCCTGTGGCTCCCTTTCTTGGATACACATTGTTTATTACCATCATAAGATTTAAACTCAGATGGTTGGAGTGGAGATAATTCTCTCTTTCATCTATTTCTGCTCCAGCTAAATGGAAAATAGTCTTCATCTAGTTGGTCATTCTAGTTCAGCTTTTATCAGAGGGAGATCAATACACATTCTCAAACTATCTATTTATACATCTACTTCTACTTCTCTTATCCAGGATCTCTTCGTTCTAATGTTAATGTTGCATATAAGAGCTCTTACAAGTCTCGGACAGAAATTATCTCTAACATATATATTTTATCCATCCTTGATATCTGAACTAATCACATACTTTCAAATTCTTGTCATTTCTCTAAAAACATCAAAACTGAAAATTTTTTCTTTAATAATGTTCCTATCATTATATCTTTCCATATACCCATAGTAATCAAACTCACTATTTAAAAATGTTACCTTAAGTCTCTTTGTCTTAAGTCTGACTCTCTTGGCTACTTTCTGTTCTGGATACTCTTCTCTTTCTTTCTTTTTTCCATCTTTTGAGTTTGTGGTTCCCTTTGTTCTTACCATTGCAGCAGTAGAGAATTGGGTTTCAAATGTTGTGAGTGTTTTCCGAACTGAGATTGGAAGAAGACTAATGCAGAGGTTACGATGGAAAGATTGGTTGAGTGAAGGGATTTGAATCGAGTGGGAAGGTGAAGGGATTTTGAACAGTTAAATAGGGTTTTAGGATTTAAGTTTCTCTAAAATGCTATCAGAGTCTACAAACCGAAGATGTGTGTTCTTCAGAGGCAACGATTGTTATGTTTCGGTGATTATGAAGCTTTACTTTGGATGTGGCATAATTCATCGGAGGGCATGAAATGAATTTTGAAGGTAACAAAGTTCTATTTTGGAGGCATGATCATTTTTCAAAAGTGTTTTATTTGATTATCGGAGGGTCTAAAGGGTGTTTCAGAGGCTCCGAAATGTTATAATTTTCAAATTTATTCTTTTTGTGCATTTTTTATCATATAGATGTTTTATTAATTTTCAATTTAAGCATTTTGATCTAAGACACCTAATTCTCTTCTTAATTTACTGAATCTATCTTTTGGAAGAGGTTTAGTAAAAATGTCTACTAATTTATTTTCAGTTTGCACAAATTCTAAACTAATGTTATGATTTTAAATATGATCTCTGATAAAATGGTGCCTAATTTCTATATGTTTTATTCTGGAATGTAAAATTGGATTCTTTGTCAAACTTATGGCACTAGTGTTGTCACATCTTATAGGGATATCAATAAAATGAAAACCAAAATCACTTAATTGTTGTTTCATCCTAAGGATCTGAGCACAACAAATGATAGTTACTACATATTTTGCTTCAATAGCATATTTTGCTTCAATAGTAGATAGTGTCATAGATATCTATTTCTTCGAAAACCATGATATAATCATGCTTCCTAGAAACTGACAAGATCCTGAAATACTCTTTCTATCTACTTTATATCTATCAAAATCTGCATCTGAGTACTCTATTAAATTAAAATTAGAACCTTTAGGATATCACAAACCAAGGCTTGGTTTATCTAAAAGATATCTAAAAGTTCTCTTTATAGCAATTATGTGTGACTCTTTGGGATTTGACTGAAATTTAGTACACATGCATACACTAAACATTATATCTGGTTTACTTGCAGTCAAATATAATAATGATCCTATCATGCTTCTATAAAGTTTGTTACATACTAATTTACCTCTTTCATCTTTGTCCATCTTTATTAATGTGCCATTGGTATTCCATATCTTTTGTCATCTTCAATATTGAATTTCTTTAGAAGTTCTTTTGTGTACTTGACTTGGTGGATGAAAATTCTTTCTTTTTCTTATTTAATTTGTAGTCTCAAGAAGAAGTTGATTTTACCTATCAAGTTCATTTCAAATTCTCCTTGCATTGTCTTCGAGAATTCTTGGCAAAGATTTTCATTATTTGCTCCAAATACCATATCATCAACATAAATTTGAACTATAAGTATATTTTTCTTTGCATGCTTAATGAAGAGAGTGGTATCCACTTTACCCTTTAAAAAACCTTTTTCAATTAGAAATTTTCTTACCCTCTCATACCAAGCTCTAGGAGCCTGTTTCAAACCATAGAGGACTTTCTTGAGTTTGAATACATGATTTGTACAATGGGGATCTTCTAACCTAGGGGTTTGTTCTACACATACCTTTTCATTAATGAAATCATTCAAGAATGTACTTGTTACATCCATTTGATATAGCTTGAAATACATCATATATGATGCAAATGTAAGAAGTATTCTAATGGCTTCAATCCTTGCAACAGGGGCGTATGACTCTTCAAATTCAATACCTTCTTTTTGACAATACCCCTTTGCAACTAATCTTCTCTTATTTCTCACCACAATTCATTATTTATCTAGTTTGTTCCTGAAGATGCATTTTGTTCATATAACAGAATGATGGTTTGGTCTTGAAACCATAGTCTACACATCATTTCTTTTACATTGATCCAATTCTTCTTGTGTAGCTAAAATCTATTTTTTGTCTTTTAATGCTTGGTCTATGCAAGTTGGTTCTAATTAAGAAATGAAAGCAAAATTATCACATTTTTGGTGACAGGATGATTTGGTTCTAACTTTATCGAACACGACATCAATTATCTGGTTTTCAAGATGAGCATGCATAAACCTCTAATCTTTGGGAAGAGTTGAGTTACTTTCCTCATTTACCTCTGTTGTGGATAGTTCAGCTTCATCCATCATTGTCTCTAATAGTAGAGCTTCTACTTAATCATCTTGTAATCTCAATTTCTCCACATTTGTTGGAAGATTATCTATTTCGTCATTAAAATTACCATTTATTTTCATAGAGTTAGTATGTTCATCAAATTTAACATAAACAGATGTTAGGTTTATATGATTTTGATGACAACAAAACTTACTCTTGAATTTAGCTATGCTAATGATAATTCTAGAAAGCCTGAAATGAAGAAAATTATGTTTAGCATGATAATCACTATTGTTATATATTGTATGCAAGCATATTATTTACAATAATAAATGATTCATTATGATTCATAGTGCATTAAAATGGTTAATAATGTTTTGAATCATAAATATGTCAAGTGCCTCATGGAATCATCAATTGAAAACATAACATGTGACTGAAGCATTAATCAATGCTCTATAACTTGAGAAAATCATATATGGATAAACACATCGTGATAAGTGTATTTCATAGATATCATTATGATCCATAGTAAATTAATCTTGCTTATCATATGTTGGATCATTGATGTACCTCTGTTTAAATGTAAGCATGTATTTATCATCTTATGCCTTTTCTTGAAATAGCATGTGAGCTTGAAAGGATAGATGAACACACCCTGATAAACATACTTTATGTTTTTATCAGTCTTACAACTTGAGAAAAGCATCATGGATAAACACAACCGAATAAGCATGCTTCATAGACACAGTTGATTACATCTATTCTTGTTCAATGCTCAATTCATATTTTTATCCATGTTTGAAAGTTTATGAAAACTATATGGGTAAAAGTGTTTTGATTCATAATGAATAAACTCCAAGTTTCAAAAATGGCGATATACAAAAAAGTTGAGTGCAGGACAACAGTCACTTATCGAAGGTGCCTGCGGATACCACCTGCCATTTACAGACAAAATACTTCGTCTAAAGATACCACTTGCCAAATCACAGCCGCCTGCCAATATTACCTGTGCGGTAGTCGCTTAGCGCAACCGCCTATCATATCGCCTACGAGTAGATAACAAGATGGGTGCGAGAGTTTTTGCAGACATCTAACCACAATCGCTTGGGGCAGTTGCCTACCATATCGCCTAGCGCACAATCACTTGAAATAGTCACCTACCACTTGGCCTGACTTCCGACGTTCAAAAATCCAAACATTATAGGCTTCGAAATTGCTTCCCACTTCTTCCAACGGTCATATTTTTCAAGGTCTATTTAAAAGGAAGCTAAGGGATGATTTGAAGTTGAAGAAGCAAGGGGATTGAGCTTGAAACCTTCCACAAATCTTGACATCCCTAGGCCAAAAGCTTTAAACTTCAAATATTATTCAAGAGCTTCATTTTTTTGTATTTATTTAAGGCTTAATTCTTTCATATATTCAAGAGAGATCTTATGTGCTACAAAGAATTACTCAAAGATCAAGTCCTACCAAAGATTATTAAGGAGATTGAAGGTTCTAAGTGATAAAGACAATTCGACCAGCAAGAAACCTATTCAAGTTCTCCATGTGTTTTCACTCCAAGAGCTGCTAAGGTCAAAGAGCTTCATCACCACATCAAGGGAGTTTGAAATCACTATAATATGGTTAATTTGTTATCATTTCATTTATGCTTTAACGGTGTATACTCATCAATCTAGACAGAGGCATATTATTGTATATAAAAATACTTATAAAGGTAGAGTTTCTGGTTAACTCATAAAACTAGAGTTATGTCCCCTAGAGCTGGAATCTAGAAGAGTGTTGGGGATACTAGTTTTTGCCCCCTGGAGCTAGAATCCAGAAGAGTGTCAGAGAAACTTGTTTATGCCCCCTAGAGCTGGAATCTAGAAAAGTATCAAGGACACTATTGTATTTTCATTGTATAAGATATAGTAGAACTCATGGCACAATGAGTATATGGTTGAGCAAGAAATTTTTATAAACCCAATACACACCTCCCCTCTTGGGTTAAGTCACCCTACAGGAATCAATAATAGATTCTTCTATAATCTTAAGTCTCAAGTTATAGACTCTAAATACTTTGCTAATAATGAAATAGCCCAGAAATATACCTTGATTAGATCTACTATTAAAATTTTCAAGATTTTCTTTGTTATTGTTAAGAATAAAACACTTATAACCAAAAGTATGAAAATATGAAATATTTGGTTTTTTGTCATAGTATAATTCAAATGAAGTCTTGTTGAGTATGAATCTAGCAAAGATTATATTAATGATATAGCATGTGGTGTTTATTACTTCAGATCAAAAATACTATGGGAGACTGTATTCACTTAACATTGTCCTTGTCATCTCTTACACGGATCTGTTCTTCCTTTCAGCTACTTCATTTTGTTGGAATGTTCTTGATGCAGAGAAAGTTTGATGAAGTCTATTATTTTCATAGAAATCAGTGAATCTATGATTTTCAAACTCTCCACCATAATCACTCCCTATAGCAACAATATGAGACTTTGTTCATTCTATACACGTTTAGTAAAAATTTCAAAGAACGAAAAAACTTCATGTTTAGATGCTAGAAACATTACCTAGGTAAATTTACTATAGTCATCTACAATGACATATGCATAATATTTTCCTCAAAAACTTCTTATCCATGTTGGTCCAACTAAATTCAATTGTAGCAATTGAAGGGGTTTGGTTGTGTATACTTCTTTATTTTACTTGAATGATTCTTTTACATAGTTACCTTTCATGCAAGCATCACAAAACTTATTATCAAATTTGAGTTTTGGTAATCCAATAACTAGATCTTTATTATTTAATCTTTCAATAAGATTTTTGTTAGCATATCCTTACCTTCTATGCCACAACATGGGTTCATTATCATTCACAACAAGACACTTAGCTTGAATATTAGAAAGATCAACCAAATATATTTTCATGTCTTCTATCGTATACTATAATTGATTGAGACTTATCTAGTATAAAATAAGATTGAGATTCAAACACAACTTTGTAGTCTTTCTCACAAAACTGACGTAGGCTAAGAAGATTATGTTTTAATCCTTCTACTAAAAATACATCTGAAATTGTAGTAGATAGTTGTTGGTCGACTTTATTGATCCCAACTACTCTACTTTTACCATTATCCCCATAGGTTACTGTTCCACCAGATTTTATTTTAGCTCCATGAGCAGTTTCTTATTCCCTATCATGTGTCTTGAGCAACCAATATCGATATACCACATGCTGCTCTTTGTGACTCCCAAGCACACTTGTATGGATACAGTTAAGTCTTAACTTTTGGTACCCATTTGGGTATGGGTCCAAGTGAGTTAGTTGTAGGTAATATTGGTTCCCATTTTTTCTTGGGCAATACTATTTTAACCAAGGGAGTTTGCTTGCATTTAATACATTTGTAATTATCTTTGAAACCCAAATTGTAGTCTATTTAGGCTCAAATTTTCTATGTTGTCTCTTCTTTGGTTTCATTCTTAACAAGGTGAAAGTTAATGTCTTTTTCAAAGCATTACTTTCAGCTATAACTTGCTCAAGTGTGCTAATGGTATTGCTGCCACTCTTTATGGATTGTCATGAAGTTGATTCTCATGTGAAGTTCATCTTGAATGCTTTTGTTTAGAGAGAGTTGGCTGATTTGAGCTTCATGTTCTTCTTCTTCTGCACTCTCACTTTCATTTATTATATTCTCTAGCATCTACCATACTACTAGAGCTTTCTTTTTCTTCCAGAATTTTTTGTTTATTTTGTTGTTATTATTGTTGTTGTTCTTTCTATCAAAGTATGAGTTGTACCTCTTCTTTTGCTGATAATTTTGCCTCTTATCTGGCTCTAGATAGTCAGACTTTATGTGTCCAGGTTTCTCACAATTATAACAGGTAGGTGGTTCTTTCTTTCTATCATTCCTTCCAAAATTGTTCCTTGAACTATTTCCAAACTTTTCTTCTTTACATGAATTTGAATCTTCTTGTAATCATTGTCATTTCCTTGTCTTCATCTCCGCTTGTTGATGCATCAATTTGGGATTCATCATTCTCTAACTCAGCTTTAAGAGCAATTGCTTTTTTGCCCTTTGGTTTTTCTTTATTTTTCTGGTTCATTAACACCTCATGAATCATAAGAGAACTCATAAGTTCTTCTAGGCTCTTAATGTCCAGATTTCTTGCTTCTTGGGTTACTGTCACTTTGGGCATCCATTACTTTGACAAAGATCTCAGAATTTTCTTCACCATTTTGGGCTCTGCATACTTTTCTCCTATATTTTTTAACCCATTTGTTATCTTTTGAAACCTTCCAAACATGTCTAAGATTGATTTTATCTCCTTCATGTTGAAAGCTTTATATTCCTGTACAAGAAGATTTGTCTTAGTTTTTCTTACTTACTTTGTGCCTTCATTTACAACCTCTAGTTTGTCCCCAATTTCCTTTTCAGTATCACAAGAGAATATCTTGTCAAATTCAGAGGATGTAAGAGTGTAATAAAGGCAGTTTTATGCCTTAGCATCTTTTTCAGCACCAGAATGCCCTCAGTAGTGTATTTGTCTTTGGTGTTTAAGACAATCATTCTATTATTGATGGTTTTATATAATTGACAATCTGAAGAAATCAAGAAGTTTTTCATTCTTATCTTCCAATATCCATGGTTTGTACCATCAAATAGTGGAGGTCTAAAAATAGATTGAACTTCAACAGAAGTGTTGTAGAAGTATCTAGCCATAGAGATCTCTTCACAAGTTATATGAATGAAATTATAATGTATAACTAGTGAAGCCTACTCTGATATTAATTGTTAGTCCTGTTCAAACAGTGACTGAAGAGGGGGGGGGGATTGAATTGTGTCTTTAAAACTTTTGGCCAGATAAAGATTAAAATCAAGAGTAAAGAAAAAACTGATAACATAATGCACTTAAATTAGTATTTTTATAATAGTTTGACCCTTTACTTGGATTCCTACTCCACTTCTTTGAGTTAACCTTACTTGCTAAACTCAGGTTTCACTAACACCTTCTTTGATCAATAATCTCCTAATCAAAGGAATACATATGTTAGTTTTCAAGCTCACCAATTAACTTATACAAATACCAAGCAAGCATTCTACTTGCTTTCACTATATAGAGGCAAGTTCTCAAACTTGCAGAGATATACAAAAATAAATATGTACAAGTATTAATGCCTCTAGTAGGTTGATTTTGTATAAAGTTTGAAAGCAGTAAACACAAGTAATATGACAATAAAAGTAGTAGAATTCAAATCTCCAGAAGTGGTTGAATGAATGACTGTGAATGCTTCTTTAAATGAACTATAGTGAAGTTGAAATTGTGGAAAAAAAGTCTTAAAGACTAAATGTTCTCTCTTGTTTTTCTATGTAAAACTATTTTCTTCTTCGATCTCACTTAATTTTTTTTATATTGAGATTATTGATTTTCTTTGTTGTGGTAGATGAGAATCATTAAGTACTAAGAAATGTTCGAATTTGTAATCATTGTACTTTCAGCGAGGTTTCGTAGACTATGAATTAGCTTTGGATCCTCCGAGCTTTTAAGAGATAGGTAGTTTATTCACACACTTGACAAATTTCTGTATCTTCGTATGCTCTGAAGATATATTTTGGAGGCTCCAAAACGGCGTGACTGAAACTACTTGCGTCAGGACCGTAGAGGCTGACTCCGAAGGAATTGACTCTGAAATCCAAAATGTTTCTATCTTTGAAGTAAATATTCAGTGACTCTAAACTCTAACATATTTTACTTATTTTTGAAGTACTTCCCTTCTAACTTCGATGAGTCATGTTCTCTAAAGAATGTTCTATTAACTCTAAAGGTTGTAGTTCGTTATCTCTAAAATACCTTTTTGACTCTAAAGTTATTTGGCTCTACTTTGAAGTGCTTGACTAAACTCTGAAATTCGGGAGCCCATGGCTCTAAAGCAATGTCATCATTTTTGAAGTTATTTTTCTGGGTCTCCAAAGTGCTTCAATGGCTTCGAAAACACTTGTCTTTGCTTCGATGCATTTTTTTTCATGAATCAGAAGCTCATGATTTTGTGACCCCAAAGCATGTGACTTTGTGACTCTGAAAGATTTTTCTTTAGTCTCCGAAGCTTTCTAGTGGCTCCGAAATGCCTTTGCTAATTCTGAAGAGTTAATCTTTTATCTCTAAAATGCCTGAGTAACTCTAAAGAAATGAACTTTTAAACCCAAAGTTGACTTCGAAGCTTCCTTGAAACTTTATACTTTCTGTTTTCTTCTTTTAAGTATATCTATGATTTATGTACTTAGATTTCTTTAGCATTTACTTGGTTTTTTTTCTTTAATCATTATGAAGATTATTCTCAAGTTAAGTGTTGGAAAATATTTCTGCAAAATGCTTGAAAATGAATTGTTAGTTCCTTAATATTTTACTCAGGTCTTTGCTTATCATCAAAACATGGTTGGTTAAGAATGATAATCATCAAAATCAAGTTATTTTAAGAGTATATGTTCAACACCTGTTAATCTAAAAATAGGGTATTTGGAAAAACATAAAACTAAGTAAGATTAAAAATTAAATGGATGTGCAAGTGAAAAAAAAAAGATAGTAGTGAAAGCACATAAACATACAAAGATTATAAAGGTTCAAGTCTACTCAACACCTACTCCACTTTCAAAGGTTTCTACAACCTTGAATTTCATTATCCACTTATGGAATCACAACTTCCTTGGTTTTACCAAGATCATTAAGAACTCTTACACTACCTAATTTCTCCTAGCTTACCAAGAAACTGTTACTAGTACAAGGATCCTCTTCCTTAGTAATAGGAACTTCAAGACACAAATAAAGATTATACAAAAGTAATGCCTCTAAATAAGCTAAGATATGTATAATAAAAGCTTAAGAGTAAAGATTACTTAATGAATACAAAGTGAATTAGACTCCTCTAGTGTTATATTTGATATGGGTTTAAGCTCGTTGAATGTTGGGGCACTTTGGAGTGAATGCACTTGGAAGTTTGATTAGGTCTCTTGTGAATACTCTATTTTTAGCTCATGGAACCCTCAAGAATCCTCTTTCTCTTTAATAGAACTTTTATTTATAAGTTTTAAAGAGGTTTTTGACCATTTTGGAGAAAGACTATTGAAAACTAGTCATTAAATTGCCACTTGGATTTCTGATTGTTATGATAACAAACCTATCTTCATCACCTCTCCTCTATCAAAATCCTCGGTGGATGTTTGCAAGCCCGAAGAGGTATGTGGTCCCCTTTGTAGTTTCCTTTATAAAATACAACTATTACGAAGATCTTAATAGACCTCTATTGGACTCCTCTATGGACTTGTGCATCTCCTCTATTATTGTGACTTAGAACACCCAACTAGGCAATGAGTGTGAAAGACCTTTGTCACCTAGGTACTCTCATCTATGGTCTCATATATCAGTCTAACACTATGTAATCACATTTGCAATGGACACATAGAACTTTGTAGTCCTTCTCATCTCCTTTGTAAGACTCTTCTATCACTCAAAATTTTATTAAAAATTCATTATCTAAAGTTCAAGTCATCTCATATACGAGTTTTGTTTTTATCAAAAAACACATGCTTAGACTCAATAGAGAATGTTTTAAAGACCTTTGTCAACTCCTCTAAAGTCAGTGGTTATTATCAAATATAATAACAAACCTCTATTAACGCATGACGTCTCCTCTATCAGTACTTTTTCCAAAAAGGTAATTACAATTTTAATAATAGACCACTATGGTTGACCAATTCTCCTCTATAGACTTCTTTATTAACTCTAACAACTTTAACTACTTCTAACAGCTAATCTGCAAACCTTTATAGTTTTTTAAGTTCTCCTCTATAATCTCCTCTGTAAAAAACTTTTAACTTAGACATAATTCTAGGTTCTTCTAGAGATCTTTGTCAAAGGATACTTCTCCTTTGAGTTGTCCTCTATCATGCGAACTCTCAGAGAAACTTGACATTTGCATATTTTCTTGTATCTTGACTTGTTTTATAGTGCGTCTAGACTAATTTGAGTTGTTCTAGGACAAAACTTAGTCCTTAAACACATTTGTTTTGATTCCTTTGTGTTAAACTTATATTTTTTATTTTAACTTTTTTTTCACTCATATGTTTGCTCAAGATCAAGCTGCTATGAGGTTTGGACTCAACAAATAGGATCTTAGAAAGGGATATAGATAATAAAGGGAGTAGTTTTTCTTGCAGCAGTCTCTATTCTAGGAGTGGAACTCAGGTTAGTCAGGATCGGGTTCAAGTCAATCCTAACCCTAACCCAAAGTCGAAAATATCAACCTTAACCATAACCCAACCCTAATTCTAACCCAATAAGTCGGGTTTGGGTTGAATTTGAGTTATGTAAAGAAGTAAAAAAGTGACATTTTCAGTAATTGTAATGGTTTCAGCTACCAATTGCATTTTCAAAGTAACAAAATTGCAAATTGAATCAACTATCTATAATTGTATTAAAGAGTGTATCCAAATCAAGCATTTTTAGTGATGTACAGAATCTATTATAGATGATATAAGAAAAAAATAGAAACATTAGAATAATTTTTTGAGATAATATGTTAACTCAGTATGACCAGTCAAAATTATTCCTTCCCCATGAGAGTCATATTGATGTCTCCCTGCACGACCTAGCATTTGCATTACATAGTTGTTGATCTTCTCATAATTTTGAAGCATGAGCTTCTGCATCAGGTAAATAATTAGCTTCATTACTAAAGGAAAAGATTATGACAACAAAAGAAAAAAAAAGGAAAAAATAAAGGCTACTCAAAGGCTTTATAGGACTAAACACAAAACAATGTAGAAGTTCATAGTGCAAGGGGAGAGCTTGTAGCAACTTGTATGCTCTTTAGGATATCCATGCATGATTCTTGTCAAACTAAGACTGAATTACCTAATAAGTTTCATAAGAACTCCACAAATTGCACTAGAGCCACAAATATAAAAGAATATACTAAGACTTCAATACAAAAGAATGACTCAATCTACATCTTCATACAAAAAACTGCTCACATTACTAAAGCATGCCAAAACCCTTGGAACCCCTTCACTTGACCATCAATGCCAAGAATAAAATCCATTCTTGGTCCAATCCAATTGAATGGTCTCACAATGGTAAATTCAAGGCCATTTTCAACACCCTCAGCTACAAGCATTGAATTTAGAAGATTAGACGAAAACCCATGCTAAGATAATATGAATGAAAATTACTATCTACCAGCAACCAAGTCAACAAACAATCATTACCATATATCAACCTTTAAATTAGTTACTTGGCACATGCATATGACCACCTTTGTTTCTCAAATGATCCATAAATGCATGGAGAGGCATCTTCCTTGAGGACACAGAAGGCAGCGTCCTATTCCATTACAAACCAATAGCATGGAGATTAGAACAATCACATAGTAAATTCTCATATCTGTGATAAGCTGGCAAAGTTGCATGCTTGAATCATCCCCAAAATAATTTCCAGTCCACAACACTCCTTGATAGCACCAGCAATTGCAAACTCAACCTTAGGGTCTTGAAATTCCTCCCGCTCATCCTCCAATTCTTTTATCATGGGCTTAGTAACTTCACCATTTAGTCCTTGCCAAGCATTAAAATGATAACTAATCATGTAAGGAACTTTAAAAAGACTAGGTCCTAGTAAAAGTATGTATTTACAAGTAGTATAGCTAATTGAATGTTTCCTATCGAGTTAATGAACTAAAATTTGGAACCTATATGTTATTCTTACTAGGAAACGATAAAATAGATAACAATAATGGAAAAAAAAAACGCTGAATGAACTAAACAACTTCAAAATTCCATGTAACAAGGAATTTGAGGAACATCAAATTTCTATAAAGATTCTGCCCCCTTATTTGGCCATTTGGGCAAAAGCACCTATGTCTGTGGACCTACAACAGAAGCATAAAGGAAAACACCAATAGAACTAAGGTTTGCAAATCCAATAGTAAATAGAATCATCATCTATATATAGATAACTTACTGAACAATTAGCATTGTGATTAGTGAACAAAGTTGAACATGGAACCTAGAAACTCACCAGCAAGCACCATTACTCCCCAAAAATGAGACGTCAAAAGACATGCATTATCCCTTCCTTCCAAAAAATATGAAAATTCACTTCCCTCAACATTCAACTTTTTACACTGATTTATTTGAAAGGTTTCTAAGTTGAAAACATCATATTATAACCCTAATTCCATCACAAACCAATAGCATGAATATTAGAACAATCACATAGTCCTGTTAACAACATAAGGGAACTTCTTAAAAAATTAATATAGCAAAAGAAATGAAACTATTCAGCTAATATTCCTCTTATTTATGATGTTAAAATAACTAAAGTATAAAATAGAAAATATAATTGAATACATAAAGCCTAAGAAGGGACATACAATATCAACTTTATGGACCAAATGGAGTTTTACAAGAATAAGTTAACATTAAGGACCAAATGGAGTTTGGACTGTTTCTGTTTGTCGATAGCAATAGTAGTGGGAGTTAGCTGTTGGCAATAGCAGGGGATGGGAGTTGGCAGCAATAGCTACAGTAGGGATGGCAGATGGCTTGGGAGAAATGAATGGATGGGCAGTGACACTATAGCAGCAACCAAAAATTTCAAAGGAATTGGGTTACTTTGCCAGAAAATGGGTTTCGTCGCTCGGCACTCAGTGGATGGGAAGGAGATGCCGACTGCCGAGAGGGACAAGGTTGGGTTTCACTGGAATGGAAGGAGATGGAGGAGACAGATGGGTTTTGCCGAATGGAAAGCTAAATGTCTGAATGGGTTTCACAAATAGCTTTTGCTTAGAGCTATTGTTGAATGGCGATGGAAATGAAGCAAAAGGCTGAGGACCAGAAGTAGCTGGCTAGGATGGGGGGCAATGGCAACGAACGCCAAACAATACACTTGTGCTTGGGCAGGGGATGCATCAAGCACTGGGCAAGGGGGAATGGAGGTCGAGGCAATGCGGGGATGGGATATTGGGATAAGAGGTTAGTTTTTTTTTTCTTTTAATATATATTTACATATGCTACAATAATTCAGGTGGGTATGGGTTAGATTGTTGCCAACTTAAAATTCTCCCATTCAGTAATTCCAGTTTGGGTTCAGCCCAAACTTAAAAACACAAAATTCAGAAAAAAGAACCCAAACCTTAAAAAGGTTTAGGTTGAGTCGGCCAAGTTCAAGGCAACTCAACCTAAGTTGCACCCTTAGTTCTAAGTAGAACTGCATAGAGTTTTGTTGGGGTTAGGATGGGTCTCCTAGCAAAGTTGGAGTCTAATGTAACTAATCCATCAACTGTAGGATTTACCTTGTGTTACGGTTTCTAAACAATAATAATTAAAAATATAAATAATAAAAAAATTAGATCTTTTAGATGACGAATAACATAATTGTGTATGAAAAACATAGTAAAAAAGAGTCAGGTAGGAACTTTTCTAACTCTTTCCCGCATCATGGAGAAAAGATCAGGCAAGACACCCAAAAGATTTTTCCTCCAAAGAAAAGAGAGAGTATCAAGTAGGACACCAGCTAAGCTGGGCATGAAACCAGGAATCATGCAATTTAAACATACTATTTTGTCATATTTTGAATTTTAATTTCACCATACAAAGATTACAAATTTTGGTTATTCACATGTTTTATAAAAACCAAAAGAAAAGCTAAAATATCTATGTTTCAAGAAATATGACAGAGATAAGTACTATATTTTAAATATTAATATATACTTCACAAGTTTATGGATTTGGTTAAAAATGTAAATTATATATTACCTAAAATGAAGTCTACCTATCTTGATGGTTTAAATCGTATCGTTGATGAGTTTGGCTCAAATAGAAAATCAATGGTTGTGACTTTTTCATAAATCTTTTATATCAAAATAAAAATTAGTGAATAGTTTAAATTTTAGTTATGCCCAACTTCGCCGGTTGGGTAAAGCCTAGAGCTCTAAGTTATCCTTACTTCAAAAAAGACATTTTTTCCACTGTCCTCGGTTAATGATATCATTGCTTAGGTCGAGGAAGACTGCAATTAATGAGAGTAAATGCTGTAAGAACAAATAAAAATATGATTAGCACATTGAATATAGATAATTGGATGATTTCATGGGAGTTTTATTTCCCGGGATTCCTTGAAAACTATATGCCCAAATGTATGCTTTAATATATGCCTATCATATATTAACCTTCCTCCTTTTTTTTCTCCATTGTAATATACACTTTCTATCACTGTTCTCAAGTTATTTTAATTATTAACTTTGTTTACTTTATGACTGAAATTATTCTATGCAATCCTTCCTATTTCTTTGCCTTTTCAATTTTTTTCCACCCTACCAAACAACCCTTCGAAGAAAATAATATTTTCCATGAAAATTTTCATTTGTTTGGATCCCGTGATAATGTATAGTTTGTATTCCATACAGTCGTCGTTTTCAAAAACTCATTTTAATTTAAACTTAGGTGGCGTCATAAATAGGGAGAGTGTTTCCAAAGATGTATATTTACCTTCAAATGAGA
>JAYJMB010060846.1:0-26494 GCA_036873735.1 Pouteria campechiana | reverse complement strand
AGATCCCAGAACCGAGAGTACTCTGACGTGGCGAGTATGCCAGCTCATCTGCTGACGTGTGTTAGAGTTCCCTAACAATAGATAATAACTAGTAAAATGTAAAATCATCATATTAGTTAAATGTTACGTAACCCAGTAGAAAGCGTAAAAAGAGGAAACAAAAGTTTCTATTCTTTTAATTACAGAAAAATTCTTCTCCATGAATTTATGAAATGTGAGGACATTAAGAGATGATGCAGTTATAAACTAAAAAAATGAAATAGATAGATTTTTGGAAGGAAATAATAATAATAATAAAGGAAAATAGATTTGGTAGGGTAAATATATATGTCTATAGATAAAAATAAAAGGAACATAATGCAAGCAACTTTGGAAATAATATCTGTTATAAGGTACATAATGACAAATTGTATCGACTATTGTGCATTAAAGATAGGGAACGATAGAAAAAATATATATTTGATATGTATACGTCACACTAAGAAATAAATTATTTCTCTTTCTAAATTTTTTTTCCTTTCCAGGTAAGGACGAAAATTGGATTTCCAATGAAAATCCTTCCTCTTGGCATGGATTATGCAATTGTGCTGTATTATTTAACCACGTAAACCAAATGGCCAATTACTGCATATACATCGTATTAGAATTCTTCTTGAGTCCACTTTGAGCAAAGGTAAACTTAATACAAAAAGAAGGATTCATTTTGAAGGAAATGATGTTAGCTGGGAGACAAAAATGAAATTAATAAGCAAAAGTGACAACAACGTTTTGTTGGGTGAAAGAAGAAAGCTCTATTTCCTTCCAACTAAACAAGTCATTAATGTTTTGTCAAATTGGGAACCACCTTATTCATAGTTTTGTATGACTTTGCATGATAATTACATGATTCATTTGGATTTAATTTGGGCACATGACAAAATGTTTATGTTGCTAGTAGTGCATAGCTATAGAGTACGATGCTAAATTTTGTTGTTGCATTGCAATAAAATCCAAACTTAAATTAATTAGGAAACTTTAACATAGGTACCCAATTATTCAGCCGGCATCGTACCGCATCAGATTCCTACTTTAATGGGATACCTTTTTCAACCGCTACACAGTCCCATGAGACCAAGACTTGGGACACGTATCCTCCTAAAACCCTTCTCTAGGAGGAAATCCTTATCCCACTTGGATACAGGCTATGTACATATACCGATTATGCACCCACACTCAATTGAAAATACCCTTAGGTATGTATCCCAAAAACACAAGCTCTTGCTATTATCTCATCATCTCTAAAAGAGTTCCTTATTGACTTGAGCATCGGAGTGTTCATGCTAGAGACACTCCTAGCATCCTCTGACTTTTGTTCTAGTCTTATAGGATTCTGGGCAAGATCTTTTCAAGAGCCATATTAGCATTCCATTTGGAGACGACCCAAACATTAGTGCTGTCTGTGAGAACGTTTTTCAGATAAGCCCGAAGATGTTAGACGATATTTAAGGCAATACAAACACTCCCTCACTCCCTACTATAATCAACAACATCCCTTCCATGTCCAACCAAAATGGCGGTACAGTGTCACCTAGGGACTTGTTAGGCTAGCCTAGTCCGACGAGTCAACAGGCGACACACCAGATGATGCAGTAGATAATGCAACAATTTATGCAGCAACAAAGCAACCTTGTGGGCTGAATTTCTCCTTAGTCATCTCACCCTCAGGCAGATTCGGTTGAGAATGGATCCACAAACCACATGGGAACAGGTCCTGCACCTACCATACCAGTCCCCGGACCACAACATGCTAATTTCCCCCCTAGAGCACAACCGATGACCCTTGCACTCATTCATACCCTGGGAGGACTGGTAGAGCAAGACGCGAGTGACCGCCTGGTCAAGGTAGAGCCGGTCCAAAGATAAGAAACCTACACCCAAGAAAGGGAGGCTTCATCTCATCCTGAGTTAAAGAAGCTCCTTGAGGACCACACAATAAGGTACGCAAGAAGGAACTCTTAGATGCACATAGAGAAGCACTATACAAAGCATTCCCATTTCGTCCAAGAGATCCTAAAGGAGTTGGTTCCGAAGGGATTCAAAATGCCATCATTGGAAGTTTATGATGGTACCACAGATCCGGACTACCACTTTGCTAAGTAGGATAGACAAATGACCCTAGTAGGGGTCTTGGACACCATAAAGTATCACGCCTTCCCCTCAACACTCAAGGGAGCGACACTACCTTGGTACCAAACATTGGCCCCAGAATTAATTAGCTCTTTCAATAACCTAAAGGAGCAGTTCTAGAAGTGCTTCATTGGCCAGCGAAGGCAAATGAGGATAACAAGGTCATTACTTTCGGTGAAATAAAGAAAAAATGAGACCCTTTGCGTGTATGTCAATAGGTTCAACTGTCATTTTCTTGATATAGAGAGGCTGGGCCATAATGTCGCGGCGGCAAATACAAATGTGAGGTACCAACTACACCTGTGGCCCCCCAAAGACTACTTGGAACTCCTGGAGGCCATAACTAGACACATTGAAGCGAACGAGAGCACCAGGAGGAGACGAAGCCGCTCCCCGCCAAAGTGACAGGACGACTGCTCTCGCCCAAGACGGCGAACCGAATACTCTCCCCTAAGAAGGTAAATCGAACGCTCTCCCCCATAACATCAAGATAGTAGGAGTTATGGATTCACTAGGGGCAGGTCGTCAAAGGCACCCATGACTCCCCTTAACCACCCTGCAGCACATGTGCTTCACAAAATCAAAAAACAGGGATATCAGATCTGAAACCCACCCACTTTCAAAAGCAGACACTATCTTGATGCCAACAAATATTGCTTGTATCATAAAAATATTGGCCATGATACAGAAGAATGTCGAATATTGAAAGAAGAAATTGAGAAACTCATAAAAGTCAGAAGGTTACTGCATTGCCTAGCAGGCAACCCTTAGAGGGCACTAGGCAGGGGAGAAGGTCAGTTCAAAAATGAAGTGATGGCGAGAAGAGATGATAAAGACACCACAACAGAAGCTAATCAACCTACAATAGGAATCATCAACATCATTATTGGTGATCCCATAGCCAGGCCATCAGCTCTCCTAGAACAAGTGAACTTGGTCGGACAAAGCTTCAAACGTAAGAGGGAGGGAAAAGATTTTCCAATTACCTTCTTCTAGGAAGACTTGGCAAACGAAGCCGAGGGAAAGGATGACGCGATAGTCATTGCAACAGTAATATCAAATTTCCAAGTAAAAAGGATCATGGTCGACAGTGGCTCATTTGTAAACATCTTGTTCTATCATGGTTTCAAAAAGATGCAAATTGGCAAGAAAGTGTTGCGAGCAATAGAGGGGCAATTAATAAGCTTCACCGGAGATGGAGTTTCCTAGAAGGCATCATTACTCCCCCCCCCCCTTCATGATAGGAGACAGCCCCGAGAGGACTACTACACTCCTAGATTTCATGGTAGTAAATGTACCCTTAGCATATAATGTCATTCTGGGACGTCCAAGCCTCAACAAAATAAAGGCAGTAGTATCTACATACCATCTGGCTATTAAATTCCCTGCATCTGGCGGAATGGGTACAGCTAGAGGAGATCAAAAGATTGCCCAAGAATGTTATGAAATATCAATGAAGGAAAAAGTATTAAGAAATATGCAGATTGATATCATGGATACTAGAGATGAACAACAAATCACCAAAAGTGAGCTAATAAAACCATTGGAGATAGTTTCACTAGTTCCCAGCTCTGTTGAAAGAACTGTTCAGATTGGCTCTGCCCTAGAGGCCTCACTTCGTCGAGAGTTAATAAAACTAAACGCTGACATGTTTGCCTAGGAACCCTCTGACATGCTCTTGAAAGAGTGGATGTAGGGATGGGGTTCCCAAACTACTATAAAAATCGTGTTATTTGTGTGTTTGCTCATTTGCATTATTCTTCATGCAGTTTACTATTTCATTATTTGTTTTAAATCATACCACACACAAGCACGAAAAGAGGAAAATGGTTCAACAAGGGTTAAGTAATGAATTTTCATATACCTAGTTAACCCCTCCCCTCTTGAGTTAAGCCATATTATGGGACTCTACAAGTGGTATCAAAGCGGGCTATATAATCAATTCTAGTGATCCATTTGGCTTACCCAACAATATCATTCTCTGTATTCTCCAAAGGATACTTCATCTCTCCACTTCCATATTCTCAATGGATTGAATTATGAGTAATGGAAAAAGAGATTGGAAATATATCTTATGGCAAAATGATCTTCATTTGTGGAAAATCATCTATAATGGCATAAGCGAGGATGAAAGACCATTACTAAGGGGCAAAACACTTTGCACTGACACACTACTTATGTTACTCTTGAGATTAACTTGAGTGTAGGAAATCAAGGAAAGAAGAAACAAATTCTCAAAGAAGAAGAAGAAAAAGAAATGAGACTTGGTCTGAATAAATAAAATGAAAATATGATAAAATACCAAGTTCTTAAACACTGGATGAATAGAGCAAACCTCACAGGAACCAAAAGGTAAGTGCAAGTATGGTATCTAAACCTAAATGATTTAATTAAGTGTCATTATTTGCATTTAAATTTTTGCATACATACGTTATCTATGCATTATTAGAAATTAGGATTTGAAATTTTATCTATAATAATTCATTTATATATTGATAGAAATTAGAATTCACATTTGAAATTTTACTTGTGTATTTCTGCTTACTCAATCTCTTATTAATAAGAATTTATGTTCAGTCTTTCAATTACTTATTTATGTCTATTTATATATCTGTAGAGACAAGTTTATATTCAAAATTTTTACATTCATTTGTGTATTTATAGAAATTAAAATTATATTTAGAATTTTGATTGCTTAGTTGACTATATATTGATAGAAATAAAAAATCACATATGATGTTCTCTGTACATGTCTTGTTTATTCATGTATATACATAGGAAGAACATAGAATTCACATTAGGATAAATAAAACTCTAAATAACATAAAGTAAAATTCTAAAGATAATTAGGAAGTAAGAAAAATAACACTCAGATAATAAATAACTCAAAGATAAGAATGCCTAAAAGATATATAACTAAATATAGAGTAAAATAACAAAACTGAATGATTATGCTCAAAATCATTAAGAAAAAAGGTAATTTGATCTAGCATATAAGGTTAACTGCTATTCACAACTGTGCTAGTTCAGATAACTCAATGATTGATTAAAGTAGAATGGTTATCCTATCTATCCATGTAAACAACTTTAATTCATCATCCTATTTCTCTGCATATTATTGTGGTTAAGATGATGCTTTGCACTAATAAACTGTCAATACATGTTCATATCTGTTTGAGCCTATTAATAAAGAGAAAGTACAAGAGTTTCTTAAGTGTATGTTGGAGAGCTTGAAATGAGCATTAAAAAAGAATGAAAACAATGAAAAATCAAAGTGTTCTTCTTAGCTCACAAATCCAAACAAATGAGCCAACAAGTTCAAGTTTCGGATGCAAGAAAATGATTAAACAAATCAAGACTATATCCCAGACAATATCAAATCTTAGATGATGCATCACCAACTTCAAATAGTAGAAGCTGAATGAATAGTTAGAGTCTAGCAACAACACTTATGAGTTCAAGTGAGAAATTCATGAAAGAAAGCGTCAGAAGAGATAAGTTGTTAAACTTGATTATACTTTTCATTGCTATATATTCTAAATGCCTCTGAATGAACTATCTTGGATTTGAATTGATATGAGTTTACTACTTTGAGCTAACCCATTCAAAAAATCTTAATAAACCTTAAAATGATGAAAACTTTAATATCATTACAACCCTAAGGCATATTCAAGCCTGTTTAGGAAACTTTATAGTTTAATGTCTCAAATAGAAATTTCTTTCCTAGTCATTCCTTTTGTAACAATGTTTAAAGGCTTGATCTCTTAAAAAGAATCAAAATAGATATAAAGATAACACTTATAATCATAAAACACAATATAAAAGTAAAACTAAAACAAAATCTTTAAGCGAACAATAAATTCATATAGCAAAAGAAAATTAAAAACATCTACTTCATTAAAATCTCTATAACTGCCACTAACTCCTCAATCCATTGTTGAGCATCAAATAACTCCTTCTCCAAAGCTACAACTCTACTCATAACAATCTCATAAGCTATACCGTGGCTAGTCAAGAGAAAATCTGAACAAGCATTTGACTTCTTATTATGCCTTAATTCCTTCTTCAAATGCTTCACCTCTTCTTTTAAAAAGTTAAATCTAGTTATTCCCCTTAATCCTATATTGTTCTATCTCTATCCACCTCTCAACTTCATATATCATCTGTTCAACTAAATATCATCAACTATAGATGAAGCAGGGAATATTTAGGGTCACAACCAGTTCTCAAGAGACACATTAACTCTATGGCTCAAATCTCAATAACCGTCTTCTTGGTAAAAATAATAGGAGAGATACGTCAGCAGCACAAACAAGGAATAGATCCTCGTACCTTAAAGACCCAAACAGAACTCAATAGGATCATGCATTTTCACTCTTATATTATGATGAATAAACTATGCTTAAAAACTATTCACATTCTTTTTATCACATATCTAATGATTGAATCAATATAAGAATGTTCCTATGAAACATAAAACAAAACTCACCAAGCACAAAACTTTGTAAAGGATCAAAAAATTAGAAACTATTGAGAATAAAATATAAACAGTCACAATATTACATCTAAAAGATTCAAACCATTAAAAGATTCAAAAGAAAATAAAACTATTTATTCAGCCAAAATATTAACATTTGCCTCTAATTCATCAACCCTTTGATGAGCTTTGGCCAACTCTGTCTCGAAGTTTTTAATGTGATTTACGGCTTCCATACAAGCTATAGAATTCTTAGTCAAGAGACACTCAAAATGAGTAGTATTACTCCCAATGGAAGACAAATATTCTTTTAACTGCTTGATTCTGTCATGAAGAAATAGAATCCTCTCTATAGTCTTGAAATTTGTCTATGACAAGTAATAGACAAATTATAGAAGTGCAGATGAACTCTACTACTCCCCATTTGTCTATTTTTAATCAAAAAACATTGACTCAGTGAGCTATTCAACTATGACTTACTTATGATAGACAAAGTTTGTTGTATGCTCTTTGCTTTGCATTCCTCAGAGATAATCTTCACTTTGACAGATGAATGGTGATGACTAATTCCTTTTTATTTGAGCTTTGACTATAGTGGTACTTCATCTTTTGCTTCTACACTCGCCCAAGCTATTTGTCTTTTTAGTCTAATAGATTGACACTTTGGAATATCTTCTCAGTGTTCTTTTGTCCATGAGGCCTGCAACTTGATTCTGCATGCTAAATACTTGGCAATAATCATTAGTACATAATCTTTAATCAAGTTTTGTTTACCATCGAAAACATGCATTTATGCTAACATTCTCTCCCTTTTTGATGATGACAAAACTTGATTAAAAATTATCTCATAAAAGATAATAGCCTCTTGAATATATGTAGTCAAATAAAAATATTTTGTAAAGTTTAATCATTCCTCAAGTTTCCATTTTTATGATTTTCCTTGATTAGTTTTATATGTATTCTCCCCTTGATTAATTTAAGATTATGCATTTTTTTATTCCCCTTGAGATAATTTAACAGATTCTTTCTCCCCCATTTTGTCATAATAAAAGAGAAACATAGTACTTGTAGAATACACACAGAAAGAAGTAGCTTGAAAATAATGAAACCATTTCATTTTATTTTAGTACAAACAAAGCTACAAACATAGATAAAACAACTCATCTGACATTTTAAGCACAGAAGAGGTTGTGTATGAGACCATGGATGAGGAGAGAGGGGTGGAGAACTTTGTATCATAGTAAGCAATACAAAGTATCAAGGAGGGAAAGAGGGGAAGGAGATGATTAATGAGGCGCTTGGAGCCTCTTTTCCCCTCTCTTCAAGAGCCCCAACTAATGATGAAGTTGATTCCAGGGGAAAACTAGTTGAGATATAAATCATTTTCTTGGAAGCCACATCTTCAAGAGAAATACTTTTGATTGGATACATGAACTGGAATATTATCATGAACAGACATATTCCCACCAAAAAAAGTGAAGAAACATCCCTTAGTTCTTCAATTTCCATCGCTCGTAAGTCTTCCTTCTATATCTTCTTCCTAAATGCCTTTCCTAGAGTTGCTCCATCATTGTAGTGCAGAGAAGGATTGCCAGTCATGTGATAAAATAAACTTATCGTGGGGGCACTACTAGGTAGTTGATGTGATATTTCAAGAAAGAAGTAATAACTTGGCTAAAACTAGATTTCGATGTGATATGAATAACTGTAAATTTATTCTGGTAAGAAAATATTGTGTACGCGACCTCGAAAACCATGATCCAGATGAAGTGAGAATAGAATAGTGTAGAAGTAACTTACTTCATCTAAGACAAAATCTAGTCTCATTGTTGGCATAGAAACATCAAAGATTTCATTCTTAGATGTATACATTAGTTATGCCTAATTCTCCTGTAATATTGCAGAAAGTTTCTAAAGGTAGTGGATTAGTAAAAATATCAGCAAATTGAGCATTTGTAGGCGCATATTCTAGACATATATCATGCTTGTCTACATGATCTCTAATGAAGTGATGCCTAATTTCTATATACTTGGTTCTTGAATGTAATACAAGGTTCTTTATCAGGCATATGACACTAGTATTATCTGCATTTAATTGATACATCTTTATAACTTAGTCCATAATCTAGAAGTTATTGTATCATCCATAGCAATTAGGTGCAACAACTTCTAGCTACTATATATTCAACTTTTACTTTAGAGAGAGCAATACTACTTTGTTTTCTAGAGAACCATGATACCAGACTATTTCCTAGAAATTGACAGGTTCCACTAGTACTTCTTCTATCAACTTTGTATCCCCCAAAGTTAACATCTGAGTATCCAATTAATTCAAAATCAATTCTTTTGGGATAATAAAGTTATATATTTGGTGTGTCAACCAAATATTTAATAATTTGTTTCACTGCAATAAGATGAGACTCTTTAGGATTGGACTAAAATCTAGCACATAAGCATATGCTAAAGAAGATATCTGGTCAAGATGCAGTAAGGTAAAGAAGAGATCCAATCATACTTCGATATAGTTTTTGATCTACAATTTTACCCTTTTCATCCTTATCCAGCCTTGTTGATATGCTCATTGGAGTGCTTGCTGTTTTAATTTCTTCCATTTTGAACTTCTTTAGTATTTCTCTAGTAAATTTGGATTGGTAAATGTAGTTTCCATCATTTCTTTGCTTGATTTGCAATCTAAGAAAGTAGTTCAATTCTCCCATCATATTTATTTCGAATTCAGCCTGCATGATCTTTGAGAAGTCTTGATAGAGATTCTCATTAGTAGTATCAAATATCATGTTGTCTATATAAATTTGAACTATCAAGATATTCATGCCAATATTTTTGATAAAAAGGGTAGTATCAACTTTTCCTCTCTTGAATTAATGATTACCTAAGAATTTACTTAACTTTTCATACCATGCTCTTGGAGCTTGTTTCAAATCATATAATACTTTGGTGAGCTTATAGACATGATCGCGTCAATCATCATTTTTGGAACTAGGGAATTGCTTTACATAAATTTTCTCATTTAAATATCCATTTAGAAATACACTCTTTACATCCATCTAAAATAATTTGAAATTCTTATAGGATGCAAAAGCAAGTAACATTCTAATGACTTTTAATCTTACTACAAGGGCATATGATTCTTTAAAGTTAATTGCTTCTTCTTAGAAATACCCCTTAGCAACTAGCCGTGCCTTATTTCTTATGACTAATCAACTTTCATCCAGTTTGTTTATGAATACCCATTTCGTTCCAATTACATTAAAGTTTTTTGGTTTTGGAACTAATTCCCATAATTTGTTTCTTTCGAACTGGTTAAGCTCTTCTTGCATTACGATGATCCAGTTTTCATCACTTAAGGCTTCATCAATGCAAGTGGGCTTAATTGTAGAAATGAAAGTATAATGACCACAAATGTTTTACATGAACCTTCTTGTTTTGACACCATCATAGACATCATCTATAATTTATTTACTCGGATAAACACTAATAAATCTCAAATTAGTAGGAGGTTGATAGGGAATATTACCTGTACTTACCTTCTCTTCATTGTCTAAATTTTGCATATCTTCATATTTTGTTGCATCTTCTTGATCCTTCAATTTAAGCTTTTCATATTAGTTACAGCTTCATCTACATCACTTCACACTCCTTTCTTGGGGTTACATTTGTTTCATCAAATTTAACATGTATAGACTCTTCTATAACTTGTGTTTTCTTAATATATACTCTAAATGCCCTATTGTTAGAAGAGTAATCGAGCAAGATAGCTTCATCGCTTTTTGGATCCAACTTTCCAAGATTATCCTTCTCATTGTTCAGCACATAGCATGAGCATCCAAAGGAATGAAAATATGGGATATTGGGTTTCCTTCCTTTCTAAAGCTCATTTGGAGTTTTCTTTAAAATTGCTCTAATGGTAACCTTATAGAGTACATGGCAAGTTATACTTACTGTTTCTCCCCAGAATCTTTTGGACAACTTACTCTCATTCAATATGGTCCTTGCCATTTCCTGAATTGATTGATTCTTTCTTTCTACAGCTCCATTTTGTTGAGGAGTTCTGAGAGATGAGAAACTATGGTGAATTCCTTTTTCATCACAAAAGTTAATAAGATTTTTGTTTTCAAATTCACCACCATGATCATTATGGATAGACAAAATTGACATTTGTTTCTCATTTTGAATTAGCTTTGAAAATTTATAGAATATTGAAAATGCTTTGTCTTTGCTAGTCAAGAGAATCACCCATGTGAATCTAGAGTAGTCATCTACGATGACATATACATATATTTTTCCTCCAAGGGTGACAACATCGATGGTCCAAAGAGATCCTTATGTATTAATTCTAAAGGTCCAAATGTAGATACCTTATTTTTAGGATGAAAGGATACTTTGGTCTATTTTGACAATTGACAGATTTGCATATTTGAATTTTGTCATAATTTAGTTTAGGTAGACCAATCACGAGATTCTTTTTCCACGAGGATCTAATTTTGACATATTAATGTATCCCATCCTTTTATCTCATACCCATGGACCATCTTTAACTACAATTAAGCATTTTCCAACAACATCATCTAGCAATACTAGATAAATATTTCCATATCTCTTTTTGTTGAACAACAGATCATTATCTATATTTAATACATTACATGCAGATGGTTCAAACACAACTTTGTAACCCTTATCACATAATTGACTAATACTTAGCAAATTGTGCTTGAGTCCTTCTACATATAATAAATCTTCTCTATATGTATTGAATAAACTATAAATTTTACCTAACCCTTTGATAAGGCCTTTGTCATTGTTGCTGAATGCAATTGTTCATCTATTTATTGGCTTTAATTCTTTGAACAACTTCTTATTTCTAGTCATATGTCTTGAGCAATCACTATCCATGAACAAGGAATTTCCAGATGTAGCTTTCAAACTTATTTGCATTCAAAATAAATATTCTTCTTACCTTTTTAATACCAAGTATTGGGTCCAATGGTGTTAGTGGAATTGTGTGTGCTAGAAGATTGTACATAATCATTGGGTTTCCATATCATTTTCACACCTTTTTCTTGCATCTTTTTAATATAGTAATCGTACACTTTGTGCCCAACTTTATTATAAAAATAACAAGTGTTTGATATTTTGCTTGGTGCAATATATTTCATTGGTTTCTTTACCCAGGGATATTTTATGAACCTTCTAATGTTTTGAAAATTTTCTCTTTCTTTTGTGAGGTTCATACCCTTAGACCATCCAGCAAAATTCTATGAATTTTCATCATCTAACTGTTCACAACCAAGCCCTTTTTACTAGTTTGACCAGTCATTCTCATGAACTTGGTAACAGATACTCCTAGATTAGAGAATTTACTCAACATATTATTTAATATCTCTATCTCCTTCTTCAGATTTCCAACCTCTTTTTGTAGAGATAGATTTCTTTCTACTAGAATAGAATTTACTTTGACAGTTCACCAAAGTGTCTTTTCTTTTGAGTGAATTTCTAGCCAAGTGATTCAAACTCACTAAAGAGAGAGTTTTATGATTGTTGTAATTAATCAAACTTTTTGCATTTTGTATAAGTACTATTCCAGCTTGAAGAATTAGAATTATAAGAGTAATAAGAGTTTACCTCTGTCTCCAGCTCTGTTGTGCATTGCTCTTTGATGGAGGTTTGGTTTGATGATTCATTCTCCATGTGGGCCATGCAACATATTCTTGCAAGGTTTCTAACTTCATTGTCATCTTTCTCACTTAAACTTGTGCCCAAGGCGTCTTCATCATTCGCATACATTCCTCTAGCTTGATTTTTTAATGACTTCTTGAAGTATTTCTTTTCTCTTCTTTCATCTTTCTCATTCACGTTAACTTTTTCTTCATTTGGACACTCAAGAGACATGTGACTGATTCCTCCGCATCTATAGCATGCAGGGAGATCTTTCATTCTTTTAGCCATTTTCTTTTGTTGTCTAGGCTGTCTACTTGAGGTGTTGCCTCTGTTGCTTCTTATGAATCTTTTGAAATTTCTTACATCATGGTCATATCATCTCAAATTGTGATGCAGGGTCACTGCTGCTCTCCTTGGTCACCTTGAGAGCAATACTTTTCTTTTGCTTCATTGACCCCTCTCTCTTACTTTTGATAAGTCATGTGACATTAGTGAGCTGATAAGATCGTCCACCAGAAGAGTGTTCAGACCCTTTGCTTCTTCTATTACTGTGATCTTCTAGTTCAAGGATTCTGGTAGTGCCCTAAGTATCTTCATTGCCTATTCAGAATTTCTGACTTCTTTTTCCAAACCTTTCAAAGCATTAGTAATTTTTGAAAAATGAGCATGCATTTCTGATATACTTTCCCCTTCTTTCATCTTAATATTTTTTAGCTCTTCTATCAGCATATTCTTTCTAGTTCCCTTAACCTGTGAGGATCCTTCATATATAGATACTAATTTATCCCAAATACCTTTTGCAATAGTGTAAGAGGATACTCTATCAAACTCAGATGAAGATACTCCATAAAACAATGAGTTCATAGCCTTTGCATTATTTTGGACTGAGGTGACCTCCTCTTTAGTCCATCTACCTATTTGAGTAGTGGGAGAGTGATTCCTATTTCAATGGCCTTCTAAGATTCCATATCATTGGCTATAATGAATTGCTTCATCCTGAAGTTCCAATAAGTGAAGTTGGTTCCATCAAATAGGAGTGGCCGGATAAACGATTACCCCTTAGTGAATATCTAAGAAGAGGATGATGAGTTTGCCATTGGATCACTACAAGTATTTATGTAGTTTGCTTTGATACCACTTGTTAGTGTAGAAGCTTAGGTAAATAACCAAGAGGGGAGGGGTGAATTGGGTACTTAAAATTTTGTTAAACCCCCTTAGAATCAAACATCCCTCTACCAATCAATTTAATCATTGAATCAATGCACAAATAAATAAGACACAAAGATTTTTATAGTGATTCGAGTAAACACTCTACTCCACTCTTCCAAGAGCACTCTTCTCTTAGTGTCTTGGGTTCCACTATCTCCAATTGTAGAAATACAATTAGTGCACCCTGCACTCTTCTAGATTCTAGCTCTAGGGGGCGTAACTATAGTACTTCTAATACTCTTCTAGATTCTAGCTCTAGGGGGTGTAACTATAGTACTTCTAATACTCTTCTAGATTCTAGCTCTAGGGGGCGTAATTACAATGCTCCCAACACTCTTCTAGATTCTAGCTCTAGGGGGTATAATCATAGTACTCCCAACACTCTTCTAGATTCTAGCTTAAGGGGGTGTAAATAAATAGCTCTTGTCTGCACTCAAATAATCACAACTCTTCTTGAGTCTAGCCTCAACCACTAGCTCAAGGGAATTATAATGAATCAATATCGAAAGTTAAATCAATTAAATAGACACTTCTCAATAAGCATAGGGGAAGATTTCTGAAGATTAAATGCAAAAGTAAATGATCTACCTGAAAGGTAGTTTGGAGACTTCAAAAAAAGTTGAGGAAGGTTTGAATGCAAAGCTCACGACTCTTGAAAGATCAGAAGGTTTTGGCTTAGTTCAGTAAATGCTCTTAAGAAGGAATTGCATATTTTTCTCTATTGTTCTTTGTGTCTTCTTAATCCAATGATGCTATATTTATAACCGCTTTGAATTCCAATCGTTGGTGGTAGATAGACTCCATTAATGATAGAAGATTATTCTGATTAATACATTTTAATTCTCTATCTTCTACTTAATCCTCATCTACTGGAATGCTTATAGCATCGACCTTGGAGAAGATGATTTCCTAATTATTAAGATGTATCTGACAAAGAGTTGCTACAATGGTGATTCTTTCATCATTATGGAAAGTGCCTCATTAATGCTAGAAGAAGACCAATGATTCAGTTTGTCTATTGCTCATCTTTACTTATGATAGACAAATTATCTATCTAACTATCCATTAGAAAAGTCCCTTCATCTTCTAGTTTGTCCATGGTGAATCTAGTTAGTGTGGACAAATTGCCATTCTAGCAATTCGTTTGTTGATTTGTCTATTGCAAGTAATAGACGAATCATGGAGGCATAGACGAATCATCATTCCAACACTTCGTCTATTGGATTATCTATTGTAAGTGATAGACGAACTGTAGAGGTGCAAACAAGTTATGCTTTCAATAGTTCATTTGATAGATTGTCTGTTGTAAGTAACGAATGAATTATAGATGTGCAAATGAATTATCCTTTTACCAGTTCATCTATTGATTTGTCTATTGCAAGTAATAGACAAATTGTAGAGGCATGGATGAATTATCCTTTGAGGAGTTTATCTATTGATTTGTCTATTGCAAGTAATAGACAAATTGTAGAGGCATAGCCAAACTCCACTGCTATGCATTTGTCTATTTTTAAGAGACAATCGTTGGTTTGGTGAGCTATTCAACTGTGGTTTGCTTATGACGAAGAAGTCTGTTGTATGCTCCTTGCTTTGCATTCATTAGAGATAATCTTCACTTTAACAAATGAATGGTGACAGTTGATTCCTTTTCATTTGAGCTTAGACTATAGCAGTACTTCATCTTTTGCTTTTGCACTCGCCCAAGTTATTTGTCTTTTTAGTCAGACAGATTGATGCCTTGGAATGTCTTCTTAGTGTTCTTTTGTCAGTGAGGCGTACAACTTGATTCTACACGTTAAATGCTTGACAATAATTATTAGTACATAATCTTTAATCAAGTTTTGTTTATTATTGAAACCATGCATTTATGCTAATGTTTATCCCTTATAGCTAGACATTCATATACAAGAATATTATCATAAGGATATGAGAACTTTTTATCCCAAGTAATCACATACACATATCTTAAAAGATACACTAATCATTGCAATACAAGGGATACTTGTTATCCCCCAACATTCTTGTATTCATAAAATCTAATAAATGTCAACCTTTAGAATAATGCAGGATATCTACTATCCCTAATAATCTACATATGCATATACATGTTGTCAAAAGAAGCATGGAATGTTCACTATCCCCAACGATGCATACATGCTCGGATTCATAACATGGGATGTTCACTATCCCCATCCATGCATCCATTCAAATAGAAAAGGAGCCTGATTACCTTAATTAAAACCATTCCACAACTCTTTGCGCTCCACAACTTGACTTCCCATCAACTCTCTAATGGTCAATGACTTTCGTGTGTGGCCACTATCCCAAAACAAGAATCTAAGCTCAAAGCACTCCATAGCCTCCATGAATGGTAACAAAATGGATTTCCTCCTTCCTTTCATCTTCCAAATAGATGGAAATTGGGTGATCAAGGAGTTATATACCTAGGCAAAGTGATTTCCTAACAAAATTGATAAGAAATTGAGATTTAAAGGGTTGGGTTTCAAGGCTAGGACGTGGGGAAGAAGAAGAAAAAAGAATGAGCTAAAAATGGAATGGAACGGAATAAAAAAACAAACCATCAACTTTATTTCCCTTAGGTGCCACAGGGCCCAATTTGTTAACACAACCCTTTTCTTCTCCTTGAACCAATGCCACGGCGCTTGATTTAGCCATTGCAATGATTTGCCCCCCTTATAAAATGTTTCATCCTAAAAAATTTTAGTATTGTGATTGTAAGTTTGCAATTCCATTTATTGAAACTATTTTACAGCTTGCAAATCCATATCCATATGATACATTTTACTAGCAATGACACTCACACAATTTTGCATACATGGTACTTGTACTTTTATCCTTATACAAATACTTTACTCATGAAGGTTAAACACTAATCACCTAAACATAGAAATCATACGTTAATTGCAAATAATCATAGATAAGTCTATGTCAATTACAAACACAATTTTGTGCCTAATGAGATACAAGTCCTCTCAATCTAGAATCATATGCAATTTCATTATCAATTCAAACACATAATCAATTTCTTATATCGCCTTATCCTCAGGCATCCTTAACAATGTTACTAGCAATATTAATCCAGCCTTATAATTGAGGCTTTTCATTTTCAAAACACCATGATTTGCACTGGTCCCACCCTATATCCCCGGCTAGAAGTCTGCCAGGTCCATGACAACCCTTCTTTCATGCTTCGCTCAGGGGCCTATGCGTTTCACCATTACCCTGTAATTCCTCCATTTTTACGGAAAACTTCTGCCAAAAATTTGGTAGAGTCTACCCTGAAATATTAGGATATACACCTAGCATACATTTAATCATATAAAACTACAAGTTTCATAACACACAAATAAGAACATTAACCATAATTCAATCACATCCACAACCATAGCTACTTCCCCAAGATCAGAACCAAACATGATGGCAATCTACCTTCCTGGAATAAATAATTCCAATCACAACAATATAGTTAAGTCACTATGACATGCCATATATTTGATTATACACCATGAGAAATTTTTTGAATACAATTACAAATAACATAGCCAGATTACTTTTCACATTCATACAAATAAAAGAAAAACATCTCCAAATATTGCTTCCCAACCCTAACAAATCATTGGGCTTCAATGCTCGGCTAGTTTACTAAAAAAAATAGAATAAGAAGGCGTAAGTCCTATTGACTGAGTAAGTAGGCACGATATAAAATAATAATTACTCAGAAACAATATGTTCTAAACTAGAACATGAATAAAATATTACAATACAATAATACCACGAACATATATACTCATGAGGCTCAAATCCTCATCAATCCAATATACATTCTATGCCATTCAAGCATGTAATATCATAAATCATACCTTTAATATATAAAAGAACTGTGTCGTTCATGCATAGTATCATACCACTATGCCATATAAAATTCAAGGAATGCTTACCATTCCATTAATATACACATTCATTCAATTATAATATAGGGCACTCTGGGATATTAAATATCCCCACTAATTCCTACATTCACACGTATAAAACAAACAGAAGAATCGGGGGATAATCCTTGTCCCCAGTTATCATCAGTACACAAATTCCCCTCATCATAACAAAGAGAGAACTTGGGATACTTACTATCCCTACAAGTCCATGCAATGAAAGCCACATCATTATGAGGCATAATATCCAACGCAAGCATGGGATATTCTTTGTCCCTCTCATCTTGACATCCATACACAATAATAAATATCATCATATATAAAGATAAGGAGAACTTTCTATCCCCAACAATCATATTTTCATATCATAATCAAAACACCAATTATTTCAATCCAAGGGATACTCGCTATCCCTAATATTCATGTATTCATAAAATTAATAAACATCAAGCTTTAGAAAAGTACAGGACATCCACTATCCCCAATAATCTACAAATGCATATTTATGTTACTAAAAGAAGCATGGGATGTTCACTATCCCCAACCATGCATACATGCCCAGTTGTAAAGTATAGGATATTCAATATCCCCATCCAGCAATATAGTCTATTAGAAAAGAGCCTACCTACCTCACTAAAGAGCCTTTCAAAAATCCTTACATTTCTTGACTTGACTTCTTTTCCATACTTAGATGGCCCTTTAAATTCATGGGTTACTTTCACTCTAAAAAGAAAATTCGAGCTCAAATCTCGATGGATCTTCCATGAGTCATAGCACCACAAACTTTCCTTCTTTCTCCGCTATCCAAACATCTGAATCTTTGACTTTGATGCAAGGTTAATGGATTTCACTGCTAAACAAGGCCAATCCCTAGCTAAAATGGCATGAAAATGGGAAAAAAAGGGTTGTGGCCTCAACTTGGGCATGAGGGAGGGGAGGAATGTACATATGGAATAAGAAAGGGGGGATAAACCACTTAAATAGGTCATCGTTTTGGTGCTTCGATGCACCATCAAATCTAGTGCCGAGGCATTAAATTCTAGTGCTGCGACATTAACTTGATGGACTCCCACAAAACCCCCTTGTTGAAATAGTGCCACGACATTGGCTTGTTGGACACAAAAACCACTCCCTTATTCTAAAGCTGTGCCGTGACACTAATTTCTAGTGTCATAGCAATGACCTGTTGCCCTCTATTTTCTTCAATCATTTCACTACTTTTCACCTTGTTTTCTCTCACATATTTAACCCCTCATTAATAGTGATATATGAACATAATAAGATCACATTAAAGTACATAAAAATCCCCACTCAAATACTAAAGATCACACCAATTGATCATCCCCAAATCTATGTCTTAACTCATCTTAAACTTTTTAGTTATACTTAAGACAACTCTAATGTACGCAAATACACAATTACCCCAAATTAATACCCTGGGTATTACAAACCATCCACATTATCAAAGGTTTCATCCTCGAAACTTTAAGTATCATTTAGCTCTCATTATTTCCTCAAGTTTGCATTTCTACTCATTTGGACTATTTCACAAATTGCGGATCCATATACAATTGATACACCGCACAAGTTGTGTCTTTCTGATCATATGTCCTTATCAATCATACAATATTTACTTTTACCAGCAATAGAACTTACACGATTCCTTCTTCAAGACGTTCAAGATCAAATTCTACCTCTATCAATATAAGCACACAATTTGCTCATGAAAGCTAAATACATGACCTCATAATCATCCAAGGCATGGGGATAGATCTATCCCTTTCTTTATACTCATAATGTACATACTATGATACACAACTTATATACAATTTCACTATTAGGTCAAGAACATAATCGAATTCTTATATTGCCTTATCATCAGGCATCCTTGTTCATGTACATTTATGTTCATAATGTCATTATTAATATCAATTTAGTCTTATCAACAAGGCTTTATCATTTCTAACCACACCAGGATGCCCTGCACCCTTGGCTACAAAGCTTGTCAGGTTCACGACAGTCTCTCACTATTATCCATGGCACCCCACCCTCATTGCTCCTTAGAGACCACAAGGTAACTGGGTCAGAAACTATACCATCACACATCTGTGCCACTAAGGCACATCCATACTGTTAGGCCATCTCATAGTACATTCTCATTAAATGTAATATCACTAAATCCATACATAGCACAATATAAGACTGATAATATAATAAAAGCAACATCCATATAATACTCATAATTCATCGAAATCATGATCATGAAACAAATCCATTCCTTCTAGGCCACCATGCCAACTAGGCATCTCTATATTTGGCCATCTAGGCCTCTACCTTATGCATACAAGGCTATTTAGGTTGTCCAGGCATCATAGCCAAGCCCCAGGCCAATCCCACGCCTCATCCTATATGGATGTCAGGTAATTAGGCCAATTTAGGCCTCCAGCCTATGTAGGAGTTAAGTCACCAGGCCAATCCAGGCCTCTTCACCATCATAGAGGATCCATAACCAATCGTACAAGCCACCACACCCATAGGCGCATCAATATCCATCCACGTCTGCCAGACATGGGCATCAGAGGTATATCACCCATCCACCTCTGTCAAACACGAGCATCTGAGGTATTTCACCCATCCACCTTTACCAGACACGGGTATCAGAGGCATGTCATCCATCCACCTCTGCCAGACACGGGAATTAGAGGTATTTCATCCATCCACGTCTGCCATATTCACCTATAAAGCTTTACCACCTTTATGGGGCTCATCCACCTTTGCCAGACATGGGCATCAGAGGCTTCATCACCCTCTTCCAGGCTTATCCACTGCAAGGTAGCACAATCAGCAATTACATTTATATCACCCATCACCACATTCGTCAGGCAATTTACATATGGTATAACATCGAGTTGCATGCGTAATTGCACATCTCACATATATAGAATTTATCAACTAATACATTAATCAAGGCAACTCAGCCTTATAGAAAATTTTCTATATCAATAATATGAGGTAATACTCAAAGTCATCGATAACATTATCAATGAAAATAGCTCAAGGCAACCATAGTAGGATCCCATGTTAATCAACATGCAGAAATAGACCAGTTCATCGTTTCCAACCATGGAACACAAGTAAAGTTATTTAAGGATACATGGATATGTCATCCTTTATAACAATCAATCATATCCATGTCATGATTCATAACTCATGATAGGAAGAAAAACAATGTAATATCATAATAATTTAATCAAACATTTGGCCACTTATAAATTAGGCAGATTAATACATAGACATTCATAATGTCATCCCGGCATATCAATCACATCAATGCCATCCAGGCATTGAAATTAAGCACAATCATAAGAGTCATCAAGCATCACTTACTAAACTCATGCTATCAAATGCCATGTCAAGTCAAATCAATCAGCCAAATAGCCAGGGCTCACACAATCATATTATCTTAAGGAATCCCATGATCCATCACAAACAAAGTAAACAGACATCCAACATCTATTCATGAAACTTGATAGTTTCACCAGTTCATTTTCACTCACACTATAAACATAATAGTCAAACATTCCAATACGGTGTGCATATGGGCACCACTACACTTCTGTTGCACAACTCTGTTCACAGTAAGTATATGTCCCCAATTATATGCATCATCAAGTTATCTTTGTGCCATCACATCACTCTTACTTTCAGTTCATATCAATATCATCCTTTCTCACGCCTTCAATTTATCCATAAATTATTATTCTCTCGTATTCCTTATGAGTTCATCAACTCATCTTAGGCATGTCAATTCTTGTTTCATTCCACAAATTATTGACATCATGATTTGGGCTTATCACTCAGATAACCACTTAACTCTGATACCATTTTGTCATGCCCCACCCAGGGGCATATGCATTTCACCATTACCTTGTAATTTCATCATTTTTAAGGGAAAATTCTGCCAAAATTTTGATAGAGTCTACCCTAAAATATTAAGAACTATGCCTAGCATATATTTACTCATATAAAACTACAAGTTTCATAAAACACAAATAAGAAGATTAACCACAATTCAATCACTTCCACAACCACAAGTACCTGCCCAAGATTGGAACCGATCATGATGGAAATCTAGCTTCTTAGAATAATAAAATTCTAATCACAATAATATAGTAAAGTCACTATGACATGCCATATATTTGATTATACATCATGTGAAATCTTTTGAATATAATTACCAATAACACGACCAGTTTACATTTCCCATTCGTACCAATGCAAGGAAAATATGTCCAAATATTGCTTCCCAACCCCAACAAATCATTGGGCTTGAATGCTTGACCTGTTTACTAAAACCATAGAATAAGAAGGCATTCAGGCAACTCAGTAATTAGGCACAACATAAACAAATTAATTACTCAGAAGCAACATGTTCTAAACTAGAACGTGAATAAAATATGACAATGCAATCATACCATGAACATATATACTCATGACGCTCAAATCCTCATCAATCTGATATACATTTTAAGCCATTCAGGTGATTAATATCATAAATCATATCTTTATCACATAAAACAACTGTGACGTTCATTCATAGTATCATACCACTATGTCATATACAATTCAAGGAATGCTTCCCATTCCATCAATATACACATTCATTCAATTATCATATTGCGCACTCTTGGATATTCAACATCCCCACTAAGTCCTACATTCACACATATACAACAAACAGAAGAATTAAGGGATAATCCTTGTCCCCATTTATCATTAGTCCACACATTCCCCTCATCATAATAGAGAGAAAACTTGGGATACTTGCTATCCCAACCAATCCATACAATGAAAGCCACATCATTATGAGGCATAATATCCAATGCAAGAATGGGATATTCTTTGTCTCTCTCATTTTGACATCTGTACATAAGAATAAATATCGTCATATATAAAGATAAGGGGAACTTTTTATACTAACAATCACCATTTCATATCATAATCAAAATATCAATTATTTCAATCCAAGGGATACTCGCTATCCCTAATATTCATTTATTCATAAAATTTAATAAACACTAACCTTTAGAAAAGTACAAGATATCCACTATCCCCAATAATCTGTACATGCATATTCATGTTACCAAAAGAAGAATTGGATGTTCACTATCCCCAACCATGCATATATGCCTAGTTACAAAGCATGGGGATATTCAATATCCCTATCCAACAATGTTGTCAATTAGATACCACTTACCTCATTAAAGAGCCTTTTAACAATCCTTATATTTCCTGACTTGACTTCTTTTCCATACACAGATGGCCCCTCAAATTCATAGGTTACTTTCACTCTAAAATGGGAATTCGAGCTCAAATCTCCATGAATCTTCCATGAGTCATAGCAACACAAACTTTTCCTTCTTTCACCACCGTCTAAACATCTGAATCTTTGATTTGGATGCAAGGTTAATGGATTTCACCCCTATACAAGGCAAATCCTTAGCTAAAATGGTATGAAAATGGTAAAAAAAGGGTTGTGGCCTCATCTAGGGCATGAGGGAGGGAAGGAATGTACAAATGGAATAAGAAAAGGGGGGGGGGGGGGTGGGGGATAAAACACTTAAATAGGTCATCATTTTGGTGCTCCGATGCACCATCAAATCTAGTGCCGAGGCATTAAATTCTAGTGCCACACTAACTTGCTGGACTCTCACAGAACCCGATTGTTGAAGTAATGCCGCAATACTAGATTGTTGGACACAAAAACTACTCCCTTATTATGAAGTTGTGCCGCGACAGTAATTTCTAGGGTTGTGGCAATAGCCTGTTGCCCTCTTTTTTCTTAAATCATTTCACTACTTTTCACCTTATTTTCTCTCATGTATTTAACCCCTCATTAATAGTGACATATGACATAATAAGATCACATTAAAGTACATAAAAATTCCCACTCAAATAGTAAAGATCACACTAATTGATCATCTCCACATCTATGTCTTAACTCATCTTAAACTTTTTAGTTTTACTTAAGACAACTCTAATGTACGCAAGTACACAATTACCCCAAATTAATACCCTGGGTATTACAAACCATCCACCTTATCAAAGGTTTCATCCTCGAAACTTTAAGTATCATTTAACTCTCATTATTTCCTCAAGTTTGCATTTCTACTCATTTGGACTATTTCACATATTGCGGATCCATATACAATTGATACACCACATAAGTTATGTCTTTCTGATCATATGTCCTCAACAATCATATAATATTTACTTTTACCAGAAATAGCACTTACAGGATTCCTCCTTTAAGACATTCACAATCAAATTCTACCTCTATCAATATAAGCACATAATTTGCTCATGAAAGCTAAATACATGACCTCATAATCACCCAAGGCATGGGGATAGATCTATCCCTTTCTTTATACTCATAATATACATACTATTATACACAACTTATATGCAATTTCACTATTAGGTCAAGAACATAATCAAATTCTTATATCACCTTATCATCAGGCGTCCTCGTTTATGTACATTTATTTTCATAATGTTATTATTAATATCAATTTAGTCTTATCAATGAGGCTTTATCATTTCTAACCACACAAGGATGTGCACTGGTCTGTCCTGTACCCTTGGATGTGAAGCTTGTTAGGTCCATGACAGTCTCTCAATATTATCCATGGCACCCCTCCCTCATTGCTCTTCAGGTACCATAAGTCAACCCAATTAGAAGCTATACCATCACACATCCATGCCACTAAGGCACATCCATACCGATAGAACATCTCATAGTACAATCTCATTAAATGCAATATCACTAAATCCAAACATAGCAATATATAAGAATGATAATATAATAAAAACAACATCCATATAATACTCATAATTCATCAAAATCGTGATCATGAAATAAATCCATTCCTTCTAGGCCACCACGCTAACTAAGCATCTCTATATCAAGCCATCTAAGCCTCTATCCTATGCATGCCAGGCTATCTAGGCTTTCCAAGCATCACAGCCAAGCCCAAGGCCAATCCCAGGGCTCATGTTATATGGATGTCAAGTAATTAGGTCAATCTAGGCCTCCACCATATGCGGGTGTCAGGTCACCAGGCCAACCTAGGCCTCTTCACCATCATGGCGGATCCATAACTAGTCATATAGGCCACCATGCCCATAGGTGCATCCATATCCATCCACATCTACCAGACATGGGCATCAATGGCATATTTCCCATCCACCTCTGCTAGATAAGGATATTAGAGGTATGTCGCCCATCCACCTCTACCAGACATGAGCATCAGAGGTATGTCATCCTTCCACCTCTGCTAGACACAAGCATCAAAGGTATTTCATCCATCCACCTCTACCATATTCACCTATGAAGATTTACCATCCTTATGGGGCTTATCCACCTTTACCAAACATAGGCATTAGAGGCCTTATCAGCCCCTCTCGGGCTTATCCACTTTAAGGTAGGGCAATGATAAATTACATTTATACCACCCATCACCATATTCGTCAGGCAATTTACATATGGTATAACATCTAGTCACATACATAATTGCACATCTCAGGTATACAAAATTTTATCAACCAATACATTAATCAAGGCTACTCAGCCTTATTGATGGTTCAAATTATAATTCCTCGCAAGTGTATAGAAGTATAACAATATAGTATGCAATGCATGGGTCGATCCCATAGAGAATGACAAACCAACTTAATTAATCTTAGTTACTAAGTATACAACATAACAAACTTAGGATAAGGTTTGGTATAATTTTTTGAAACTTAATAGACTAAAAGTAAATAAATAGCTAAAGATAGTGCAAAGAGATTAATAAGATGAAAAAGTCAAGGGATCCGATTTCACCACAAGATGAAAACTCTTCGCTAATGGAATGTAGGAGTAAATGCCTCACTTGAGTTCATTCTTTCAAAAGTAAGACTATTTCTATTAGGTGTGCTGGTTTAAATCAAGTGCTTTCACTCGTTCCAATTACCTATGGTGTGTAATATAATTAAGGTGAAAATCCATTAAGTTAAAGAACATAAAAACCAAAATATAATAGTTTAGCGTATGGTGTGTACCTTAACCATCTATCCTTCTTATTCAAGGGAGCTCATGGTTTAGCATATGGTATGTACCTTAACCACACTTTGATAAATAATCTAACTCATAATATGGGTGATCAAGCAATAAAATAAATTAAATCATTGCAAACAACATCATGAATGAAATAAGATCATTTAGCATTAATAATATCCAACAACCCATAAAAAAGAGTATAAAAAATGGCTACATCTTCACCCTAGAAAAAGAGATTTAGTATATAAGAGAAAATAAAATAACTCCCTAAGATAGGATGATAACAATAAAGAAAATCTACTCTCTTTCTTCTTTCTTACTTGCAATCCCTTTTTCTTCTCCACAAGAAATCTCTTAAAAAATGGCTCTAAACCTTGAGGAAAACTCCAAAAAATGGAAGTAGAAAGAACCCTTGAAAACCTAAGTTTTTGCTCAAAAAGGCCACAAATAAGCATGTGTAGAAAAGCTCATAAATCTTGGTCCATCTGAGGAGCTGGCGGTGCTGGCCTGCTGCCCGGTCCGTTTGCTTCTTTTGCTTCTTTGCAATTACTTCCTTCCCGATCCCTGGAGCTTCTTCTTTTTCATTCTTTTTCTATTCTTTTTCCATCTTCAATGCACCTATAAAATCCAACAAATAAGCATTAAATTCATCTAAAAGAGATAAGGATTTGTGAATAAATAAGCTTAAACATGTGTAATATATGTATATGAAATTCACTCATCAAATACTCCCAAACTTACTTATTTGCTTATGCTTGAGCAAACTAGAAATTTGAACTCATGAATCAATTAGAATAATTTCTCTCAATCAATCAGTAATATTCCAGACAAATTACACATGTATATATAATTCAAAAATCATTCAAGACACTTACCAAGTAATCTCATGAAACTCATGCTTCATCAATCCTTTCA
>JAYJMB010060835.1:0-25541 GCA_036873735.1 Pouteria campechiana | reverse complement strand
TTAAGATATGATCGCCCCCCCCTCACCCTCCCCCTCCCAATTATGGGTTATATTACTACTATTTTCTATTGAGTTCATGGAGATATGATCCCCCCCCAATTGAAGGACAAATACTTATTGATTTCTTTCCTTTTATCTTTTTTCTTCTTCTTTAAGCATTCTTCTCTTTAACTACCCCAAACTTATCTTCTTATGCACTCATGTACCTCTTTGCAACCATATATTTATAATGTCTCTTAACAAGTCAATCATGGTTTTTCAGGATGAAAAGGTTCGAATGATAAGGCTAAAGAAAGAAAAAGTCGAATGGTGGTCTATTACATGCTTTACGTATGTCATTCTTTTATTAAAGCTCAATGGGGACACTAGTGATAATGAATATACTAGATTAGCTTGAAAGGCTCAAATTGATCAAAGAATGCCTAAATCACTTCCAAGTAAACATGTTATCTAAGATTTCACCTTGAGGGATATTCAAACAAGTTCTAGTATGCTTGTGTCAATCAAAATATGTTATTACATTCACAACATCATCACTAATTCATATACACTTCGCATGATCATAACATAAAATGCTCAATGAAGTTTCATCATTTATAAAGAAGGACTTATCACAAGAATCAGTAAATCACAAGGTAGCACCTATCCTTTTTTCACAATCATGTGCAATGATAATAAAAAACTTAGCATATGTCACTTGATTATTAAGAGAGAATCCATCCTATTCAATTTCAGCATTATTTAGCTAAGTTATCAAAAAGTGTAGCTCATTAAGAATATACACATAAAATTTAAAAAAATCCAAAACTGAACTAAATGCAAATCTAAAATCTTAATGTGAATCCGAACTGAATTCAAATCTAAAATTTGAATGTGAATATCCAAGTACCCCTAACTTAAACTAAATGTTATCCTCAATGTGAAATAATGATAGAAGTTTAAGTTTATGGGCTTCCCTGAATGAAGTGCATTTTCATCCTCTCCTTCTGAAATTGCTTTGGCATCCTTTGCAAATTATTAGTAATTGTAACACTTAAAACATCATACGCAATCCTCTACAACTTCTACACTTATTCTAAAAACAGATTTCTTCCTTTTGCAATAGAGACATCAAAACACTACTTAAAAGAAATCTGTCCTAAATAACTAAACTAAATGCTAAGGAAACAAATAAAGTTAAAAAACTTGAGTTGCCTCCCAAAAAGCACTTTATTTAATATCTGTTTAAGACAAATTCCTCCATAGATTCTGAAATCCAACAATTTCATTCAACTGCATTAGCAAGTCATCTCTCACATATCTCTTTACTCAATGACCATTAACTTTGAACTTATTCCCAGTCCTCAAGTTCTTTAATTCTACAACTCCATGTGAGAACACTTGTGTCACCAGGAATGGTCCAACCCACCTAGTTCACAATTTTCCTGGAAATAAATATAAATGTGAGTCGTAAAGCAAAACTTTTATTCCATGTTCAATAAATCTTTTGCAAATGATTTGATTATGATATCTCCTTGTTCGCTCTTTATAAATCTTTGCATTCTCATAATCTTCATCTCTCAACTCCTCTATTCATTTAGTTGAAGGTTCTCTCTTTACCAGCCTTATGCAAATCAAAGTTTAGGTTTTTTATCGCCCAGTATGCTTTGTGCTCTAACTCCACCAGCAAATGGCATATTTTTCCAAAGACAAGTGTGTAAAGACTCATTCCTATAGGAGTCTTAAATGCAATCCTATATGCCCAAAGTGCATCATTCAATTGTATTGCCCAATCTTTCCTTGAAGTGTTTACTCTCCTCTGGAGAATTGCTTTAATCTGTTTGTTACTTACTTCAACTTGTCTAGAAGTTTGTGGATGATAAAGTTTGCAACTTGATAAGTGATGTTATACTTTTTCAACAAAGTTGCATATACCTTATTGCAAAAATGAGTTCCTCTATCATTAAGATTGCTCTTTGAGTGCCAAACTTGGAGAAAATCCTATCTTTCAGAAATTTTAGCATAACATTAGCATCATTAGTTTTAATGGTCATTGCCTCAATCTACTTCGATACATAATCAATAGCAAGTAGAATGTACATGTTCCCATTGGATGGTGGAATGGGCCCATGAAATCAATGTTCCAAACATTAAATAATTCGATAACCAGATTACCTGTGAGTAACATTTCATCTCGTTTACTGACATTACCTGTTCTTTGGCACCTATCACACATTACACAAAAGGCATGAGCATCCCTGAAAATAGTTGGCCAGTAAAAACCAAACTGGAAAACTTTGAGAGCAGTCTTCTTCCCTCTAAAATGTCCTTCATAACCGAATGAGTGATAATGTTTCAAAATACTTTACTATTCATCCTCAAGTACACAACATTTAATGATCTAGACTGGACACATTTTAAACAAAATTGGATTATCCCAAAAGTAGTGTTTTGCTATAGATAGCAACCTCCTGCTTTCCTATGAATTCAACATAGGATTAAAAACTCCCTTAACCAAATAATTAACAATATCGGCTTACTAAGGTTCACTTCCATTTATAGAAAATAGTTTCTCATCAAGAAAAATCTCAGTGATGGGAATGCTCTCTTTATCTTTTTTCTATTCAAAATCAGTCCCTTCCACTAACCTAGACAAATGATCAACTATAATATTTTCACTGCCTTTCTCATCCTTGATTGCCAAGTTAAATTCTTACAATGATAATATCCACCTGATCAACTTGGTTTTCGCACCTTTCTTAGTCAGCAAATATTTCAATGTAGCATGATTGAAATAAACAATTACCTTCGAACTAATTAGATATGAGCAAAAATTTTCAATACAACACAATTACAAGCAATTCTTTTTAAGTGGTGGAATAATGCAATTATGCTTTATTCAAAGTTCTACTTGCATAATGAATCACATGAGACAATTTATCTATTCTTTATCCTAAGACAACACCGACGGCAAAGTCAAATGCATCACACTTAAGCTCAAAAGGAATGAACCAATCAGGAACTGTTAAAATTGGAGCAGAAGTTAGTTTTTCTTTCAAGGTATTGAAAGAAACAAGACACTCATCATCAAAATAGAAAATCACATCTTTAGTTAGTAGGTTACACGGCGGGCTAGAAATTTTTGAAAAGTCTTTTATGAACTGTTTATAGAAACCTGCAGGACCCCTCACTCCTTTGACTAAAGTGGGAAGGGGTAATTTAGCAACCACATCAATCTTTGCCTTGTCAACTTCAATGCCTCTACTTAAAACAATATGTCCTAGCACAATTCCCTACTTAACTAAGAAATGGCACTTCTCCCAACTTAATATCAAATTCATTTTAACACACCTTTTAAGCACCAATTTCCCGTTATTAAGGCAATCATCAAATGAATTATTAAAGACAAAAAATTCATCCATGAATACCTCAATAAACCTTTCAATCATGTTCGAAAAAATAGACATCTTACACCTTTGAAAGGTTGCTAGTGCATTCCATAAACCAAAAGGCATCCTTCGATAAGCAAAAGTTCTAATTGGGCAAGTGAAGGTTGTATTTTCCTAGTTTTTTGGAGCAATAAAAACCTAATTGTAACTTGAAAAACCATCAAGAAAATAGTAGCAAGCATGATCTGACAATCGTTCAAGCATCTGATCAGTGAAAGGGAGAGGAAAATGATCTTTTCTTGTGGCTGCATTGAGTTTTCTATAATCTATGCACATCTGCCATCCTATAGTCATTCTTATTGGTACCAACTTATTATTATCATTTTTAACAACTGAAATACCAGATTTCTTAGGTACCATATGAACCGGACTTACCCATTTATTGTCAAAATTTGGTAGATAATACCTGCATTCAACAACTTAATAACCTTAGCTCTAAGAGCTTCTGACATTTGTGGGTTAAGTCTCCTCTGAGCATCCCTAAAAGGCTTTACATCATCTTCCAACAAGATCTTATGCATGCACACACTAAGGCTAATTCCTTTGATGTCAGCTAATGTCCAACCTATAGCCTCCCCATGCTCTCTCAAGACATTCAATAACTTATTCTCTTCATTAGTAGATAAGTCAGTAGCAATTATAACTGGAAGAGTATCATTCTCACCAAGAAATACATACTTTAAGTTCTGTGGTAGTTGCTTCAATTCCAATTTCAGTGGTGTGACAATTGATGGTGCTAAGTTGGAATTCAAATGTGTCAACACCTCCTTGGTGACTTCATATTCTCTGACTTCCTCTGCACTATCCAAACCTTTTTTCAACTCTTTAATTTATTCATCCTCCTTAATGAATTCTTCAGTTGTAAGCACCAGTGCCAATTTGTCTTCCATTTCCTATTGCACAAAAGTATATGGTACAAGTGAGTCTAAATTATCAATTTGAAAATAACCACTAGGATCTATAGGATTTAAAGGTAATGAACAAGAATTGTAAACAGAAAACTTCATAGTCTCATCCAAAATACTCATTTTCAACTTCTCATTCTGCACATCAATGATTGTCCTAGCTGTTACCATAAATAAGCACTCTAGAAGAATGAGCACCTTTCTCTCTGGAGTCACTTTCATCTCCATGTCAAACACAACAAAATCTATAGGAATAATAAGTCTATCAATTTGTACCAATATATCTTCTATAATACCTCTAGGATATTTCACTGATCTGTCTGCAAGTTATAAAGACACAGTAGTAGGTTTCAAATCTCCCAAACCAAGTAGTAAGTAAACAAAATAAGGCATCAGATTTATACTTATTTCTAAATCCAACATGGCCTTTACCTTATTTATTTCTCTAACAATAATTATGATATTAAAATTACTTGGATCTTTTAACTTTGAAAGAAGATTTGTTTGTAGAACTACACTGGCTGCTTTCAAAACTATCACCTTTTAATGAAGCTCGTACTTACACCTCCTTGAGGTTAGTTCCTTCAAAAACTTAGGATAAGCAAGCATGTTCTTAATCATGTCAAGCAAAGGTAAATTAACATTAACTTTGGAAAGGATATCATAAATATCAGAAAATGATTTGTCTAATTTGGTTTGTCTTAATTTTTTTTGAAAAGGCATTGGTGGATCATAAGGTAGTGGTGGCTTATAGTTAACTAGAGAGTCAACTATTGGAAATACAGCCTTCCTTGAATGCACTTCCTCCTCTGCCTTTTTCTTCTCGTTATCTATTCCTAAAAACACATTAGATTCATCAAATTCTTCACCAACTTTATTATCAATTACCTTTCCACTTCTCAATGTTGTAACTATTTTTGCTTGCTCTAGCTGACTTGGTAACTCTCCAAGTGTGTAACTCTGCACAACTTCTGCAATCTGCTCCAACTGTGTTGTTATCTTCTTTATTGATGCCTCTACATTCTGAAACTTTGATTTAGTTGCTTGGACAAAAGTCTGAACTATCTTCTCAAGAGTGTGTTTCTTGAGTTGAAAAGAAGTTCTAGCTTGATTTTGATTGTTGCTATTATTCTATGAAAAGTTTGGATGATTTCTCCAACCAGGATTGTAAGTATTTGAATAAGGATCATTACATGGTCGCTTATTGTAGAAATTCATTGTGTTTACTTACTCCAAAACTCCTACAAAATTTTTATTGAAAGGGCAAACATTTTGTGAGTATCCTAAATTACTGCAAATTAAACAATCCTTAATAGGGATATGTTGCTTCAAGTTCACTACCTGACACTCCTCTTTGGGAGTTTGCTCCATGCATCTCATTTAGATCATATGTCTCTAGTGGGATCTTTTTTCCCATTGCTCCACCTACAACATTATCAACCATGGCTTGGTATAGTTGTGTGAGTCCATCATAAAAAAGTTGATTGAGCAATTCAATGGGATATCTATAGTGAGGACACTGAATCAATAATGCCTTAAATCCTCCCATGCCTCATGAAATGCTTCCCCATCCATTTGAGAAAGAGTAGCAATCTTACTTCTCAATTCTGTAGTTTTAGCATGGGAATAAAATTTACCAATGAAGTTAATATATATTGCATTATATATAGTCAGCGATCTAAGAGCCAATATCATGAACCTAGTTTTTGTTGTATCCTTCAAGGTGTAAGGAAAACATCTTATGCATAGCTGATCCTTAGTTAAACCTTGCAAAGGAAAAGTTTAAATAGTTACATAGAAATCGCGCATGAATATTAAAAGATCCTCTATAGCTATGACATGAAAAGAAGGAAGCATGTTAAGTGTATATGCTTCAACTCATAATTCCTAACATTGTCATCTAAAACAATGGATGAAGGTGAGATTCCAATCGTTGGGTGCGTAAATTCCTTCATCAGTTGTTGAGATTGTTGAACCACTCTATTTTCCACGTTGTTAATCATTTGAACATCTTCTTCACTTATGCTTTTTTTCTCTATTTCCATTTTATAAATGTGTTCATTCAAGGGCAATAGAACTAGATTCAGTAATCTTCCTTTCATTCATAGTTTTACAAAAGAAAGAATTAAAAATCCTAAATAAAATAAACTACAACAACGAAAAAGAAAAATTGTAACTAAATTAATCATATCAATTTGGAACTAGCTCCCTGGCAACAGTGCCAAAAACTTGATGGTCAAATTATAATTCCTCACAAATACATAAGTGTATAGCAATACAGTGTGCTTAGCAAGGGTCGATCCCACAGAGAACTGTCAAACTGATTCAATTATGTCTAGTTACTAAAATTAAGTTGTGCTAAATCAACAAGATAAATTATAGACTAAGTAAATAAAAGTGCAATTTAAGATAAATAGAAAATAATGTCTTGAGTAATGTAAAATAGTATTCAGGTTGTAAGAGTCTAGGGATCTAACTTCACCACTCAATGATATTTAGTATTGTTGAGATGTTGGTATCATTCGGCATTTTGGGTTCATTCTATCTACTATATGATTATTACCATTAGGCGTCCGGGTTTAAATCAAGTATTTTCTCCCATTCCAATTACCTATGGCATGTAGTATAATTGAGATCCAAAACTCATGAAGACCAAAAGAACTTTAATGAACCAAGTTGAATAGTTTAGCATATGCTGTCTACCTTAACCACCTATTCATTCCAAAAGAGCATAGAATATCATTTAGCATATAATGTCTATTTAACCATGTACTAAAAGATAATCAAGTTAATTTATATAATTGGCGATCAAACAATTTAATAAATTAGATGATTACATTATACACAATGAATGAAATAAGATGATATTGAATTAGTAAACTAACAATTACTATTAATAATTAATATCAAAGAGGGCTATATCATTGCCTCAAAAAAAGGAATTTAGTTTATATTAAAAACAAAAATAAAACTCTCTAAAATATGCATGATTGTAGAACTCGAAATTCTTCTCTCCCTCCCTTGGAAAACTTCTCTTGTCCAATCTTTATGTCAAACTGTGTTCTAGATGTGTTTTTAAATAACCTAAGTAGTAGGGTTTTAGTAGAACTCCTCCATGAATTGCAATGCCTCTACGCATAGAAGTCCTCTTCCAATAATAACTCATTATTTCCCCATGAAAATATAGCTTCCAAAATATTATAATGCATAAAAATAGAAGTTCTCAAAATAATTGAGTTGTTGCATATCCTGGGTTCTAAAAATTGCAACATAATCTTAAGCCTAAATTGATGTTTCAGAGGTCTCTAGAGAGAGTTACACTGTTTTGGATGTAACTTTCTCATATGAATTCAAAATTATGTGATTCTTAATTGTGTTGAAAATCTAACTTCAAGGGCTAAAACTTCTATTTTGATTACTTAAGCTGAATCCATCTCCATCTATACCCAAAATGGCCTCAAGGTGACATCATGTTTTACCTCAAATTGGGGCTGCAACTTGGCAATGGAAGCCAAGGCTTCCAAGTTGTTGTCCAAAATTTCTTGCTCAGTTGTTATTGAATGTCTACTTTTTTCAATTTTGAATGCTCCAAACCATAATTCTCTTTTATTCAATTGTTCTTCTCATATTTTCTTCCATTTCTTGCACTTAATTATCTACAAATAGACATAATAAATAAACATAGAATTCACTTATAGAGTAATAACCAAATTAAGTGTAGATTTATTGGAATATGCTTATAAACCACTAAACATCAAAAAAATGATCTTAAAAATGTGAATTTAGATATAAAAATATGATATATCATGAGCTTATCAACCACTATAAAAATACCAATTACTTTGTATTGTGTGACCTATTTCCATTTATTTCAACACTTGATTTTTATTTGGCCATAAATTTTTAAATGCTCAATTTACCCCACCTCTTGAGCTAACCTTTGCATAGGACCAACATGGTGTCTTCAAAAAATGTGTGGTCCTTAGACAACCTTAGCTGATAGGCAAAGTTGTCTAATAGTAACGCCTACGACCCCACAATCAAAGTTGGAGGTGCCAGCACCCTATCGCCTATCATATTGATAAAGATACTACCTGGGAAAACTCATGTCCCCTGCAAATACCTACTAGACCATAATAGTACCACGGTTGCTTGCGATTAGCCTACAAATGGACAATAATATGGGTCTGAGAGAAAATTAGAGTCCGGATCATTATCAATACTACAACCGCTACCTATATCACCTACTGATTGCAACCAATTACCGTAACCGCCTATGATTTGCATAATGCTTGAATGATAAGAAATTTTGAACATTCTCTTGCATTTAATGAGCATCAACTATGCCTAATGACTAGATTTAATTTAGGGTTTAATTTAGGATATTTTAATAGTTGTTGTAAGAATTAAGTGAGCATTTAATCTTCATCCACTCAAGCATCAAAGCATTCAAGCCTTTAAGTTCTTAAATCTTAAAGTTCATTATTAAAGGATCTCAACCACCTCTTAGGAAGATTCTTTTGCATTCAAAGCATGTATTAGTCATCTTCAGAGTACTCCCCTACATCATTAAAAAGCACTCTCTAAATGTAATGTCCTACCCTTCTATGACTTTTACTCCATTTTACACTATAAATCCACTAGAACCATACCATAACTTTCCCGCTTCCAGGGTGGGGGTTGCTCTGATAACATTTTCTAATTTATCTAATTTTTATCAAAAATCGAACAGAGTCTCCCTTAAAAATAGGGTTATTCGCTTAGGTACAAACATTCATCACATATTAGGATACATTTTCTCCATTATAATTCATAAAAGTAAGAAATTACATGCCCCAATATTCCTCGATTCATCTACACAACATCCTTATAACTCTACAGGCTCCCCCAGGTTTGCGGCTGCATCATGATGGTAATGAATGTGCTCTTCTATCATAAAACTTCTAACCACACACGTACAATTATATAATGACATGCCCTTACATTATGGTTATACAGAATTATCAATCTTTGATGCACTTTATACATCATTGGACATATGCTAACACGATTTCAAATATACACATGATGAAAATTTTTAATTTAATACATTATCAAAATATAAATCCTCTATTGTACTTTCTTTACCAAACTTCTATTCTCATGGCTCGACCTACTAGCTAAAAATATAAATAAAGAGTGAGTCTGGGCAAACTCAGTAAGTAGATGTGAAATCAAAAAATAATTAATAAAATGAGGGATCCATCTGTATCCCAAAAACCAATTCACACATTTGCATACATGTCAACCCACGTCATCCAGGCATAATCATGTCCAGGTCATTTCAAAAAAATAAATAACTAAATCTCATCATTATACATCCAAACATATACATAACAAAACCATACTCATGTACAATCTACATCTTAGGATATTTTCATATTCCCACATTATATATTCACATTTCCATACATCAAGATAATCATAATAACCACAAGCATGGGATATCCTCTATCCGACTAATTAATATGTTAAACAAGAAATAACATCAATACATAAGTCATATAGCTTGGGATTTTTATGAATCTCACATCATGGATACAAACTCATTTTTATTTGTTAACCGTAGGATATTCACAATGCCACGCATATACACAATCAATCTTTGTACAATCAAAGACAGTTCTAACACCAAAATGAATATGGGATACCTATTCCATTAAATCATTATAATAAAATAGTCATGGGATACTTATTATACTTTAATAGTCATTAATCCAAAATATACATTCCTATTTAGCACAGTGGGATAGATACTATCTCCATTCATTTAATCATTCATGCAAGCATACAAGTACACCTACTTACCTGCACAATAAGTCCTATCACCCTAAAGTTCTCAGACTTGACTCTTTAAATCCATGTTCCATCCACCACATACATAACATATACATTACATATATCATATGCATACATCCATATGACAATTTCTTATCGATACAATGACATACACTAACCAATTATCAAGATTTAACCATAAATGAGTTTACACATAAACTCTAAAAATTATATTTTAATTCCTACCACTATTTTATTCCTAAATTTTTTTGTAGGATCTAAATATTATAAATAAAATATTATCAAAATTTAAAGTTAAAATAATTTAAATTTATCAAATTAAAAATAAAATATGAAAATTTAAAAAATGGGTGAAATTATTTTAGCTCTGTTTCACTTCAAACTTTTTCTATAGGTGCCAAAGAATATAATTAACCTTATGTCAAAATCTCAAGTTAAAATAACTTAAATTGAGTGAATTAAAAGTAAATTATAAAAATCACAAAAAATTAAGCGAAATAGCGCATTGGGAGAATTTCAAGGTATTTATTTCTTAGATTTTTTTATACATGGTAATGTTGAAAATTTCTACCAAAATTTATCAATTTCTATTCCAAAATATATAATATAACCTCATATTTTTATATTTATAAAATAAATTCATATAATAGGATTTTAATCACTCTCAAGATGGTTACTTGATAGACTTTAAGTCTCAATGTATAGGTCCTATTTTTCATACTAATTATAATCCATTCTTACAATCTGATTAGGCCCACTAATTAGTGTATTAGAAGAGTAATTAATCCATTATTATCCCCCTATAAATTGCCTTAATCACCTTGCTTAAAAATAAAATTTTTAGCCTTTAATCTCCATGAATGACAGCTATATCCATGAGTAAATTTTAATTTTCAATAAGCTAATTTCATGCTTGCTATTGCTGATATTTAGCTGAAATTAATCTATCATTAATCAAATATTAAATACCTTAATTATAGATCCTAATCCTTATTCAAAAATTCTAGCAAAACCCTAATGACTTAGGTTCTAAATTTCAACCAAAATTCAGCATCATTTGCATGTAGTTCTTCCACCAACATCCTCTACATTTTAATTAAGTTCATACTTAATCTTCAATTTTCCTTGGTGGGTCCCCCCTAATTAGCAACAAATCTCCCTTGTTAGGTGGCTGTCACTCTTTAATCCCAAGAAAATTTGGTTATCATGGCCCTCAAATTACCCTGTTACCTGTACTAACAATTTCTCTAAGCAAAATTACTTAACATAGAGGATTGGAATAGTGGGGAGGGAGCTCTCACATTGGCTAGCATGAACAAGATAACACATTAAGGAGTTGGGAAAGAATGGGATAAGTGTTGCAAAAAGGCATTTTATAAGCTTTGGTTATAATAGTCCATGCTTAATACCATCCCATGCACATGTACTCATTTAAATTTTTTTTAAAATCCCATTCAACCCTCACTTTTAGCACATATGAGTCACTCATTTAATAAATCATATTCCCAAATAAATAATTAGAGTATTTACATAATTTTCTTTATTTTTCTTCATTAAATTCGATTTAACCAAAATTTTTCAGAAATAATCGGTAACTCGATATTTTGGTTTTTTCACATGCAATTTTTGATTTTTCTTCATCTGTTAATCATTAATTAACATGTATCCTCATCATAATCACATTAATATGGATATTCCATCAATTTTTAATAATTTTTCTATAACATAATTTAATATTTATCCATATTTACACCTTCGACATTCCACCAATTTAAATTTATTTTCTTTTTCAATGAAACCACTTATTTAACACAATCTAATGTACTCCCTACTTCATCCTCATATTTATTTTAATAATCCACTCAATTTCATAAATTTTCTATGATAAATTCCTCAAAAATTTAATTATACTCCAAGATACTTCATGCCGAATCGGCAAAATTTACAATAGTTGAAATTCACATACCTAGAATTTTCAAGGCCTTACCTAAAAGTATAACATTTTATTTTTTTTGTTTACTTTTATTTACTACCTTGAGTTGGTGTTTGAGGCCACACTTAAGAAGAGCAAGCTTGATTGTTGGAGTGTGTCTCACAATCAATTTATTAAGTTGTATTAACAAATAATTAAGTTGGAATCAAGAAGAGTGCATTGGCACTAAGTATTTATACACCTTCTTGAGGTAAAATAAAAAAGAGTGTGGTTGTACTAGATTGTAATTTCTGCTGAGATAATGGAACCCAAGATACTAAAGAGAGTGCTTGGAAAAGTGAAATAGAGAAGAGAGTGCTTGGAAGAGTAAAATAGAGAAGAGAATGCTTATAAGAGTGAAATAAATAAGGTATCTCAAACCACTATAAAATTCCTTCTTTGTAGTGTGATTATTTATTCACTTGCATTATTTACTTCGTTGAACTACAAAAAAAGGTTTTTAATCTATAAAATTCATTCTTATAAAAAAATTTTAAACCCAATTCTGTGAGGCCTTGAAATTTTGGAATGGGGAAGTTTGTTATCATAGCTGAAACGGTGCATATGTAGCTTTGAAAATTTGAAGCAAATTGTTGATATTAATGGAAATCATGATGGACATGACTAATGGATGGTGTATTATGATGAATTGGATGATAATACTATGAGACAAGTGGATATAAAATATTGCAGGCTGAGCACATGTGTACAAGATTTAATGAGCTACCAGAGTACCATAAGGGGAAGGAGCTTAAAATGCTCCATCACACCATTTCCCAGCCTAAGAAACATCTCCAGCCCTCTCCCCACATTTCTAAGCTCTAGAAATCTCCACTTTTTGCTGAATTCAACATATTAAGTTAGGAAAATCAATGACAAAGCAATCTGCAGCAGTCTAACACAAAGAAAATGTTAGATTGCATAAGTTTCGGTGCTGGAATTTGAAGGCGATTAGGGGGAAATCTCCCTATAGCAAGTTTTTATGGATTCTAACCAAAGGAAATTAGATAGTAAGTAATTTATGTCATAAATTTATGATTTATGCAAGTTGAATTTCTCAAATTATGATTTTTGAGCTAGGTTTTAGGGTTGGAGGGTTAAAAACTGGGGAAAATGGGATTTGAGTGGTGAATTGAATGTTATGATCATTAATCAAGATATAATTTATGTTAAAATATGCGTAGATGTCATTTGGGATGGAAACCCTAAACTACTTATGGCTAAAAATTGGAAAACTAAGGATTGCTTATTAGGTGCTTGATGAAATGATGCTAAAAAGGGTATGGGATGATTAATGCTTGTTATTGACTCTACAATCGTTCCTTAATCAGGATTAAACTGGATATTTGGGGTAAACCCTAGAGAAGGCTATGTTATTGTAACAACCCGAGGCTTCAGTGCACTATTGTCCGCTTTGGGCATACGCCCGTACGGTTTTGTCCCGATGCATCCTTACAAGAAACCTCATCGAGCCCGTCATGTACACCCGCCCAGAACGGGGTACACCTTCACAACCGAGCCCCACATATTTAGCCTAAGACTGATGCCACTCACACCATCCATCCCTCAAGGCACCAGTGTCCACACTGGCCACACCCTAAAGACTATTGGGAGTTGGCTCTGATACCAACTGTAATAACCCGGGGCTCTAGTGCACTATTGTCCGCTTTGGGCACATGCCCGCACGGTTTGGTCCCGATGCATCCTTACAAGGAACCTCACCAAGCTCATCATGTACACCTGCCCAAAACGGGGTACACCTTCAAAACCGAGCCCCACATATTTAGCCCAGGACTCCCTCCCTTACTCCATCGATGTGGGATGTCACTCATGCCATCTACCCCTCAAGGCACCAGTGTCCACACTGGCCATACCCTAGAGACTATTGGGAGTCGGCTCTGATACCAACTATAATAACCCGGGGCTCCAATGCACTATTGTCTACTTTGGGCACACGCCTGTATGATTTTGTCCCGATGCATCTTAACAAGGAACCTCACTAAGCCAGTCATGTACACCTGCCCAAAATGGGGTGCACCTTCACAACCAAGCCCCACATATTTAGTCCAGGACTCCCTCCCTCACTCCATCGATGTGAGATGCCACTCATGCTAAGGATAAAACCTTGAGGTCGATGAGGAGGTTCCTAATAAGGATGCCCTAGGGCCAAAGAGGACAATACGTTCCGCTGCTTACTCTGATATTACCGAGGAGGCGCCTTGACAGTGGTGTGTGCCCTGTTCAAGGACAAAACCTTGAGATCGATGGGGAGGTTCCTGGTAAGGATGCTCTAGGGCCAAAGAGGACAATAGTACATGAATACCCCATTTTAGGCGGGCGTACATGACGGGCTCGGTGAGGTTCCTTATAAGGATGCATCGAGACAAAATCATGCAGGCGTGTGCCCAAAGAGGATAATAGTGCACTGGAGCCCCGAGTTGTTACAGTTGGTATTAGAGCCGACTCCCAACTGTCTCTAGGGTGTGGCCAGTATGGACACTGGTGCCTTGAGGGGTGGATGGTGTGAGTGGCATCACACATCGATGGAGTGAGGGAGGGAGTCCTAGGATAAATATGTGGGGCTTGGTTGTGAAGGTGCACCCCGTTTTGGATAGGTGTACATGACGGGCTCGGTGAAGTTCCTTGTAAGGATGATCAGGACAAAACCATGCGGGCATGTGCCCAAAGTGGACAATAGTGCACGGAGCCCTGGGTTGTTACAGTCATGAACCAAAGATGAGATCCAGTTCACATGCATTTTATAAACATTAAAAGCACATAAATGATGATTAGTTATGTATCCTGAGTGTAGGATTCACCGATTATGGACTCAATAATGGAATTTCAAAGTTTGAGGCTAGAAAGGGTGTAGCTATTCTTATTGTGGTATGTAGGTTTTGTTTTCTATATTTTGTTATTAAATTTTCTTAATCATGTACTCTGGGCATTCTGAGGTATTTGCTATATGATGACCATCATATACTTTAATTATCATATGAATGAACAAGAAATTGGTTTACATTAGATTTAGAATCTAAAAATATCAATCCCCTTGTTATTGGTTTGATAATCCAATGTATATGCCTAGGTAGCAGCATGTTTGACATGAACATTCAGCATATTTGGCATGAGCTTTCATTGTGTTTTATGATAAGGTTTTAGATCATGTGTTGCATTAGATACTTGGGTAATTGGGTATTTAAATGAATACTATTATATGTGAATGATATGGATGGTGAAAAGGTTTGAAAAGGAAGCGAAATGAATGATCAATTAAGAGGCAAAAGTAAGAGAATTTCCTAGGGAAAGACAGATGTAGGGCAAGGAGGAAAAGGGCATCATTTGGGGGACAACGAATTCCAAGCTGTGGATTCCAAGCAAAAAATGACACATTATTGGAGGCAACAAGTTGGAAGCCATAACTTCCAATCCTAAGCCGCAGATTCCGTGCTATGAATAGTGAATTTTAGATTTTTTTGTGGATTTTCATGAAATAACTTGATAATTATGAAATGAAATTTCTCATGGAAGATATAAAACTTTCTTATAAGCTAGAATAACAAAGAAATTGAAGTGTAGAGGCCTTTAAAAAGTGTGAACATGTGATAATGTCAATTAAGTGCGTATATGTTGGGATGGCTTGACCTGGATTCTGCTTGTGATGGTGAAGAGGTCTGTGATGACCTGAATTTCGCTTGTGATGGCGAAGAGGTCTGTGATAACCTAGATTTTACCTGTGATGACGAAGAGGTCTGTGATAACTTGGATTCTACCTGTGATGGCAAAGGGGTCTATGATGACCTGGATTGGCCTATACTTGACACCAACATAAGGTGATGACTTGGATGGCCAGGTTATGGGACTCACTCGATTATTTCATTAGGTGTGGATGGAGAACCTACAATCTTTATGAAGTAAAGAGGGCGAAGAGTGATTATCGGGGAAAGAGGAGCCTAGATAAGGTGCAGCTCCTAACGGGCATCATACCCGGGGGTGCAGGGATTGACCAAAACACACTAAGGTTGTTAGAGGGAGGAGTCTACTATTAGTATTATTATATATGATTTTAATAATAACAAAACTTATATTAAGATAAGATATATGTGTGCTTAAACCTCTAACAATCATATACATAATTATAATTTGATAAACATTAATAAATATGAATACGTGATCATGAATGTCTGATTATGCAAGCATGCATCTTTTATGGTGTGCTTAACATTATTAATTATTTATTAATGCGTTAATTTATTGAATCATACTCAACACCATATTTACTTAAGCTTTCACAGTATGTACTTAAATAGAAATGCATATTATCCTTGTTTTACAACATATTAAAATCACATAAGGATAAAATACATTTTGATAATATATCATGAAAGCTAACAATACAACAAGTGCAAAAAAGCTCTAAGTGCAGGATCATAATCATCTACAATCAACTTTTGCGACTATCTGCCATGTTCTAAAAGGGATTAAATTGCTAAAAGTTGTGGAAGAAGAAGAAAAAAGCAGAAGTTTTGTAAATAAGCAACAAGAGAGGTTGCATTGTCTGAGAGAAATCTTCGATGGACAAATGCAATTGAAGAAAATAAGGCTTTGAAGATGCACTACAATGAGCCTGCCTTATCTGTTAACCTTAGAGACAAACTTCCATAGACAAATGTAAGATAGAAGCAGTTGAAAATGAATCCATAGTCAAAGAGTGTAAAGTTGTTCAAGAAATTTGAACTATTTGCACTAACCAGATAAAATTTTGTCTGAGACAAAGTAAGAAGAAGTAATCCCATCAAGCACTCAGACAAATAAAGAAAGAAAGAACTACTGCCTAAACAATCATGCACAAAATGAAGAAAACTTTGTTTGACCAACAAAGTTAGAAGAATAGATTCGTCTGAGAATAAAAAGGCAAGATGAATAGACAAAAGAGTGCAACTTTAGCTGAGCCAAGATAGACAAATCAAAAATAAAGAAAATAAGAAATTAAAGAAATAAAATCCATCTACTACTCAAAGAATGTAGAATAAATGAGAAGCTTGACTTGTCTACAGATTAAATTCATTTGTTACTTGCTATAGACAAAGTAAAAAATACACGATGAGGATAGACGAAGCTACATGAAGTAGCTGTTTGGACAAATAAACTTTAATAAATAAAGGCACATTCATCTGCAACTTACTACAGATAAACCTATAGATGAAGTGTAAAGTAATTCATCTAAGACAAATTAAAGCAAAGTTCATCTATCACTTACATCAGATGAATTTTATACCTCGTTTATTTGAGCAAAACAAAGCAGAATTCATCTGCCACATCTAACAGACAAATGTAGAATAAAAGAAGAACATAATACTTTGTCTATTTATAGAGACAAAGGAGAGTGTGTTTATCAACTAGTTCGACTTTGTCTATGTCACCTAGAGTTCGTCTATTATTTACAACAGACAAAGCAGAGTTTGTCTGTTAATCATTTTGACTTTATCTGCACCATCCAAAGTTCGTTTATTATTTACAATGGATAAATTACACTCACAAAGGATTGATTAACAAATAAACTAATGAGAGAATTCATCTGTAACTTATGACATATAAATGTAGATAGAGAAAGGCCGTGACTTATCACAAAAAAATTGATTTATGTGACTTGTATTTAAATGGCATTTGCATCCATGCTTTCTTTATGCAAACTTGTTTCAATCACTATTTTGGCAATAAGAAGCGTTGTAAGTTTTCAAGCTGTGTCAAGTCTAAATGAAAAAAGACATTTCAGCAATAGCTTATTTTGCTATCTATAATAGAACGACGATGCAGCAGCTTGAGACAAATCAAAAAGGCATGGACTCCAATGGCAGAAATCTCAATGGTCATATTTATTCATTGCTGCTCTTGTTTATGCATTCAATGGAACCCATCTTCTCCAATGGTCGAAATTATGAATAAATTATTTAAGGAGAAATAGTGGAATGATTCAAGAGTGGTGAAGGAATACTTTACAAATGAGCTTAATCTTTTGCAAATCCTTCCACCCTTGACCAAGAGCTTAAACCATCATCTATCTTTTATAAGCTTAATCTGCATATTCCTATGGCCATTAGTTTACATTATGGGAAGATTTTTGTATTACGTAGAGCTGAAAAAATCAAATCTTTCCCTATGCTTTAGTAAAATACTATGTAAAAGTGTGTAAACTTTCTGGTAAACTTGACACTAGGGAGTTGTTGGTGATCTCTAGAAAATCATCAAGTTTGCTAGTGATCGTAGAAACCAATGAGTTTCTTGGTGAGCTTGTGAAAACCAGAAGAGTATTAAGAGCATTACGTTTACATCCCCTAGTGCTGGAATCCGTAAGAGTGTTGGGATAACTATTTATGCCCCATAGAGCTAGAATTTAGAAGTGGTAGGAGCACCATTGTATTTTTATTATATGAGATATAGTGGAATCCAAGGCATAATAAGTGTTTGTTCTTGGAAGAGTGGATATAAGGACGAAGTTCTCGAACCACTATAAAAATTGTATTGTTTGTATATGTATTTGCTTATTTATTTTATTCTTGATACACTTTATTGTTGTTATTATTTATCTTACAATGCACTACACACAATCACAAAAAGAGAAAAATGTTTCAAAAGGAGTTAAGCAATAAATTTTTACATACCCAATTCATGCCTCCTCTCTTAGGTTAAGGCATACTATGGGATTCTACATTTACATCATGGATAGCTTCCCGAGTGTAGTCCTAGTTAATGCCAATTGGTGGTAGATGGGTACTTAACTATGTGTGGCCATGGATGAGATGAGATGGTTGTAATGCGATCATGAGAGAAGTTTAAATGAGATCAAAAAGGGTGATGGTAGAGGTATTTAGAGCCATTACACCATTATTCTAGAGTGTGAATGCATTCTCATGGCCAACATTTTGGTATTTGTTGCATGTGTATGACGTAAGATTTCTTTTTAAGAAGTTTTTATTAGATTGCTATTTTACTGCTTTTTGTTTACTGAGTTGCTTGAACTCACTTTGTTTATTATAAATTTCAGTTGACAGGCCTGAAGGCGCAACCCAACGCGGGGTTGGAGCTCAGGATGGGATAAACTGTGAATCGTACCCATTAAGAGTTTAAAAATATGAAATTTCTTCTTTTTGGCATTTTGGGGATGTATATATATATATATAAATTATAAATTTTTAAATTTCATTTAGTGGTGTATATGATTTGTGTAAATGTATTTTGCTGGCATGTCGTGATAATATGATGTGTATGAAATCCTTTTGACTACCTCCATCATAATGCGACTATCGATTCTGGGCAAACTATAGGTATATGATGTTTAATTAATGTAATGTTGGTGTATATATATATATATATATATATATATATATATATATTCAGTACAAGGGAGACTGTTTCAAGTTTTTCATGATATTGCCTTTAGTAGCACCCTGAAGTTGGGGGCGTTTCAATTTCACTTTTCATCTCTTGGGTTAAGCCTTGCCTAAGGTAAGAGAGGATCCGACATTAATCAAAATGCTAGGATATGATTCTTTGTAAAAAAATGATTTTGAGTTACTTGAAAATGATTTGAAATTTTTTAGAGCAACTTAAATTTGATTTAAAAATTAAAAAATAGTTTGAAATATTTAAGAATTATTTGGAATGTTTTAAAGTGGCTTACAAGTTATTGAGAATTTTTTGAAGTGGTTTAAAATGTAAATTTTTAGAAGTAATTTGAAATATCTTGAAATTGTTTGGCTTTTTTTTTTTTTTAATACTAGGCTACTAGCTGAAACAATTTTGAAAGTTCTTGAAAAAACTTATAATATAAATATAAGCATTTTTATCACGTTTAGTTGAAGTTATCAAATCTTTAAAGCATGCTAAAGATTATAAGTAATTTAATAGATGGTGCATATATAGACCGTCTAACTGGATCTTGGTTTGATTTAGGCAAACAGTGGATCACGGAAACAGGTTAATTATGGTTCGAGGAATTTAGCAGCGTTGCCTCACGAGTCACGCGACCTTTGCGCTACAAAATTGTTGCTCTCTTCGCGTGCCATCGTAAGTGCAACACGCTTGCGCGTTTGCTGGCTGGCACGTCAGGGACGGGCAGAGCTGCTGCTCCTGTTTATCTTCGCTCTCTCAAAACCTTGAGCCTTCGTTGCCTGCCGTCGTCAGAAGAACATTCCCACTTTTGCTCGCACGTCTTTCAGAAGAAAATTTATTTAACATTTAGCTAGGGTAAAAATCATGCCTTCTTCAATTGTTTTCACAAACCAAACCCCAGACCCCAGCGGCTGGGGTTTCTTTTCTTTCTTCCTGTCCATTTCGAGTTATTTTTCAGTGATTGATGGCTACCCTTTTTTGATATCTATATTCATTAGCAGAAACTAACCTCCAAACTTCCTTTTCTGTTCTTTGATGTATAGGTTTTCGTGGCAGTGTGGGGTAGGTTTCTCCTCATACTCTTTACTCCTTTTATATCTGATATTATCACCCTTTCTTTTTCTATTGTTGCTACTTTCTTTTGGATAAGAGAAGTATCAGAATGTTTGATTGTAATGGGATACCGAATAAATATTTGAGTCCATGATTTTGAATGATGATAGCCGCTACATTCTGAGGACTCTCGGCCTTATTGAATGATGGCAATGCCTCACTATGAGCATTGTCACAAGCGTTGTCCCTGGAATTGATGACGCTATCTTCAAATTCTATGCATGGCTTACTCATTTGCATGCTTACAATCTCCAAAATCCTTCGAAACAGATCTTCCAACTAATACACTGTCAGCCGCAGCCCATTCTGTAGACAACTGCTTTGCTTTGTGGAAGAACTGTTTTGAATTAAAGACGATGGGATCACAAGTCTTGCTAGTGTGTCCTCTTCTTTATGGATGAAGAATGGCAGGAAATATGAGAGAGGGATCTGTGACCTGCTCAACAGTTCTCTTAGAGCTTTAGCCTGCTTGAGTTGGTCTGACTCTGGTTCTACACACTTGAGTTAGTTGGGGGACAATCTAATATCCTTTCCCTTATTATATATTGCTATGTATACAAGTATCATTTCCCTTTTCCCCTTTCATTATGCTCTAGCAAGCATCATTACACACCAGCAACCATTTTACTGAACTGCCCCTGGCCCCACTAATAGTGGCTGCTTGATCAGTCATTTTTTAAAAAACAAGCACTTAATCAGTAGACTGGTCTTCTCGATCAATGATCAGTCAACTGATCACTTGGTTAGTCAACTGAACCAATTGCCAGCCTAATATTGTTTCTCACTGCTTCTGTTTCCTTTCTTGCTGCAGGCCATAAGGATTTTTAACTGCACCCTCTGCATGTTTTTCATTCTTGTAATCAATTTTCCTACAGACTTCCATGGAAAAGGAATTCCCCAACAGAAATCATCAATCCAGTATATGGTTGGGTTCCAACTATGTGAGGAACCTTCCCCATAATTTTTTAAGATTAACTTGACAAGAGATTGTTGACATTTTCCCCATTTCATAACTGATGAGTGTGAATGTTAGACTCAAGATGTCTTTCCTTTTCTATAATGGCTAGGGTTGTCTTTCTTGCAAATCACCTTAAGCTTGCCATGTACTATGAATAAGAATTAGGGTTATGGGAGGTGATATTTAAATCTTTTAGTAAAATGTTGTTATGACCAAATTAATTACCTATGAACCTGTCTATTCCTTTGAAGGGAAAGATCTTTCTGATGATGAAGTGGCGATTGCATACTCTCATGTCATTGATTTTCTTGCTCTACCTTTTGAATGGATAATTTAAGATCATTTCCGTGTTGCTAATTGCCCCAATGATGTTCTTTTCTTCTTCTTCTTCTTCTTTTTATCTCAGTATCTGGATAGAAGAGGGTTAAACACTAAGGCTTGTGTCGCACATTTGGCCCAAAGTCAGTGCAAAATCTGTCTCCATCAGCAAATGATGTTTCCTTGAGGAACAAATAAGCATGTCTAGAAATGGCTTCCTTTCAAGCTTCCCTATATCAAGATGAAGCTGTGCACCTTGCTTCCGATTGCTATTCTCATCCATATATTTCCAAGCCCAACTTGTGGAAGAATCTCTCCTTTTACAAAACCTGCACAACCATTCTATAAGAAGAGATGAATTGAGGAACATGGCTTTAACTACTGATGTAACCAAACAATGGCAAAATTTCTAGACCATCTGATCCTTTGTATTGTCTTTATCGGTGACTAGGTCAACTTTGGCTAATTACATTGTGTGATTGATTTGATCAATGGGAGCTTCCATGTTCATAGTTATAATTGTTTTGGATGAACTTTCTAGCCACTCTTTCTTCAACAATATGCACCAGTGTTTGCAATTTTGCTAATAAGGAAAATTTCGCTAAGCTGAAAAGGAGAAAATTTAACTAATTTCGGAGAAATTATCGAAAATTTCGCTGAACAATTTCGCTAAAATATAAAAAAATTAAAAAAATACAGAAAAAATAGAAAATTTTTCAAAAAACTTCATAATAAATTTTGATAAATCTGAATTCACATATAGAACAAAAAAATCACTTTAAATGTCAACATATATGACATAAAGGAAACATACCAATGATGCAAAAGCAAATAAAGCAGTTAAACATATGTATATAATATGAAACATGTTATTATCATACCTCACCACCAAAAAGAAACTTGTGCAGACTCATCCTCTTTATCATCTCCGTGGTTTTCCTCCATTGCTTTTGGCCAATGACTATAGAAACCACCCGGATATAAGTCGTACCATGTAAGGAGACAAGATGAAGATGCTTCGGTTCCACTATCCGGATTGTATGGTATCTGGCCATAAGACTATCGAGGATAATATTCAGAATCTCCAACATAAGAATGTTGAGATTTTTGACATCCATAGCTAAACCCTTGCTTACTACTATCCATACCAATAGAGGTGGCAACCATACTATTCACCAAGTCATCCTCCTTTGTAAAGGCCACTTTTTTTTTACTGCCATACTTCCTCACGTAGGATCTCAAAAGTGGTCGTGCACCATGATCTTTATCTTGCTTAGCATGTTGGAAGTCTGCTGTGAATGGACTAAGAGGCCTTTAGCTAATTGAAGTACCGCCACCACCACCACCACCACCACCATCATCCCCATTCATCATCAATATCACCACCACTTTGTGTTCTTGAAGAAGACTTTGTGTTTTATTAAGTAGTGCTTTCAGATCTTGTTAGGAGATCAAAGTCATCTATTGGGGTTCTCTCCACCTCCAATATTTTTTGTACATTTATCCCTTGTTCACGAGCTATTTTAGCAATAGTAGGTTCTGACCTTCCATCTGCAGTATCTAAATCATTAGACCTTAGCCACTCAAATAAAGGGTCCTCTATGTCATCATCTTTCTCCAAGTGAGAGTAATGCCCTATCATCATTAAGTCCAATGGATCTTCAGGAGAGCTTCAGATCGAAGCAATCATTCCCGAAGCCGCATATTATAATGACAGAATACTAAATCTTGGAGCTTCTAATATCCCAACTTGTTTCTTCTACATGTATGAATCAAAGAAAACGTACTCCAGTTACGCTTATTTGGAGAGGAAGATACCGTCTGACTCAGTAATTGACATGCCAATAGTCTCAGATTTGGTGTTTCTGTCCCATAACAATTCCATCACTCACCTATGAAAGAAATTTTGGATTTATCAATAATATAAAATAAAAAGTAGACAACATATTATTAAATCACTATCCTTTACTTACATGGCATTGCTTTGTTTCTTGATTGAATTACTACATTCATCCCAAATAACCCCTTGGCATCTTGAAAGTACATCAACTATAACATTGAAGAAAATAAATATTATCAATATGTAATTCTTAATCAACAAACTACCCTTGAAATGATATAGGTATGTTAAATTGTATATAATTACCTCATTTACAAGATCCCCAACATTGGGATTGTTGGGAAAAAGCTTTTCAAACACTTGAAAAAGCGAGGTGCCAAGCTGGGCATCCTAACCTAGATACCGCTCATAATGATACTTGGGATTTAAGTAATATGCACCAAAAATTAGATTTAAGTTAGTTAATGTAAATAGAAACATTCTATACATATTCGATGAAACTGGATTTATTAAATCATATACTCACCAGCAGCATGTAGAGGGTGACTTAGCATGCCTTCCCAATGAGCTTCTATAATCTGCAATACCCAATCTACAATCTTGGGATTGTTCTCCTTGATTGCTTGCATCATAAAACGAATGGACTCATATATGGAACACATAGATAGATGTCTCATTGTCCACTATCCTCAGAACTCGGTAGATAGGTTCTAGTATGCTCAATACTCATCTCACACGATCCCAAAATGTAGTTGTCATAATAATATCCATTATTCTCTCCTCCTCTGTCGTCTTTCTATATTTTGAGGCCTGCCATTAGTCCGAGTTAAAAGCTTTGGTGAGGGCTTGATGAGCCTTGTACAAGCTTTCCAATGCAATATAGTTTGTAGCAAATCTTGTCTTTTCAGGACGAACAATTTCTCTATCATATCCAGATATTGCGTGAAACATGGAAAGAAGCCAACTGTGGTTGTATACAAACTTGGTCACCGTATGTGCATTTTTTATTATTTTTTGCAAAGCTGGACGACGACCAATATCTTCTAGCATTAAATCAATACAATGTGCAACACAAGGAGTCCAATAAAAAGAGTATCTTTCTTCCGGTGTTTTCCTAGCTTTTTTATAGACGCTCCCACTATCAGTAACAATCTGTACGACAAGATCTGCACCAACCCATTCAATCATTTTCTCTAATTCCCCCTTGATGTAATGACCATCTTTTACATATGCCGATGCATCTACTGACTTTATGAATGCTGATATTCCTCTGCAGTATACTATAAAATTTATTATAGATATTTTTGTTAGGCCCTTTCATCTATCACACATAATGGTAACTCCATAAGTATCCCAATGATGCTTTTGACTATTGATCCAGTCATTTATCTCTGTCACTTCTTCCTTCAAATACTTTTCATAAATTTCCCTTCCTGTGGGGGGTTTTACATGTTCCCTCTCTTGTTGAGCAACAACTACAAAGTTCTTGAATGCAACTGCATCTGCTCATGTGTTGGAATTGCATTGTAGAAAAAAACCTTCGATCTAAACTTGCCAAGCTGGCCAACACTATCCCTTCTCTTATTGAACATATCATTTATTTTCTTTTGTACTCCACCCACTTGTCCATACAATTTCGGTTCAGTCATTCTCACACTCTTGCTACGTCCAAAATATCCTATAATTCCACCCTTTTCACTACCCTCATACCTACCACCACCACCACTCCCACTACTACCCCCACTACCACCCCCATACCTACCACCACCACCACCCC
>JAYJMB010060824.1:7527-26497 GCA_036873735.1 Pouteria campechiana | reverse complement strand
AAATGAGAACTTATTTCATTGTGGATTTTGAGCGTGAACACAGCAGTGCGGTGCGGATGGGTTTTTCAGCGTGAACTAGGGAGATTTTCAGTGACGTGCGGTACAATAATCACATGAAAAATCCAACGCATAATCATGCTAAATAAAGGATCTTGCGCGATTTTCATGTGATGGTAGGGATGTGCATGAATTTACGCTATTAATAGCGTTACCAAGGAGTACAGTGATCCTTTTTTCAGTGCGAACGGTCAGATTCTCCTCACCCTTTTAATTTATTTTTAATATTTAAAAAAACTGAGTTTTTTTAGAGTTTTTAGGGTTTTGATTAATTCTATTCTTTTCTATACCAAATAGAAAAAACATGAATAATTGACATGAATTCATCATGCTAAATCCCATTACTTTTAATCTCAATATTAAAAGTAATAAATAAATAAATATCTATTTTTAAAATTTTCAACCCTTGCTATCATAAATTTAACTTTATAGGGATTAAAAATTATCAATCCAAAACACTAAAATATAAGAAAATTTTATGTCTTATTTTAGATGAAAGCAAATAAAAAAAACTTTTATACCAATGTTGGAATTATCACATAGATGATCTAGGATAAGGTAGATACCTTATTACGTGGAAATAAAAAAAACTTTTATACCAATGTTGGAATTATCACATAGATGATCTAGGATAAGGTAGATACCTTATTAAGTGGAAATATAAGATTTGATAGATTTGCCTTATAAACTTCTTTCTAATTTTGTGGGGTTGCTAAACTTGATGGATGCCCTAAAAATAACCGTAGAGAATATATCGAGAGGGAGCCTTTTACATATTAGAGTCCTACTTGAATTTATATTATAATGTCGACACATTGAGCACAAACAACACAATAAATATATGAAATAGAGAAAGGAAAAGCCTAGGTCGAGCTTCTTGTCAGGCTGCGCATAAACAAAGAAAAGAAAAGGAGGAAAAAGAAAAGTGAGATATTCTTATCTTTACTCGGCAAAGTTTGTTCGCCCGAGAGGAGGCTTGCGCCGTTGGATGTCGTGATCACGAAAATGCTAGGAGGTGGGAGCGCGTGCTACCGTCAGCCAAAACCTTCACGTACGTCTCTCCTGCCAAAATGACCATACCAACCTCAACTCAGAAAACATATTCCCACCAAAATCAGCGGCGCAATGGACCCACCAACTAGTGGTGCGAAACCGAAATATGTGAGGACATCAGAATGTGTTGTCGGAGGAAACCGAAATGCAAGGAATCCACGGCTCTGACGGAGTTAGTGCATGGGAATAAAGTCGAAGGCCCACGTCTCAAAAAGGATGGTCTTTTGTCTAGAAATAAACGCGAGAAGTTGGGAGTTTGCAGGAGTTACACGCGAGGGAATTGGTAAGAGAACGGCCGCGATTGTAATTTCGAAAAGAATGAGGTCCAACGTGGTAATATTTCTTCATAGTTCAAAAAGGGTGCCAGTTAGGCTGGCTGCTGCAGGAGTGGAGCGGGTGCGTGATCGAGGCTCTTCCTTCTCTTCCAATTCTCCTCTCTTTTTCGCTCCTTTTGCATTTCTTCTTTCATTCCTTTACTTTCTCACCTTTTCTTACTCAGCCTCTTCTTTTTCATCTCTCTCTCTCTCTCTCTCTCTCTCTCTCTCTCTCTCTCTGTTTCTTCTCTTCCGCTGTCTTATTCTTATCCTTTCTTAACAAAGCTGCCTTAATGGCGGAAATAAGCCATCCTCCCATGGAGCAACTGCAGGACCTTGAATACTGCGTAGATTCCAACCCTCCATGGCGTAAGAATCTCCACTCTCTCACTCTCGTAAAGTACATAGTTTTGTTTCGCCTTTCTTCGCTCGATGTTGGGCTTTTACAGACATTAGGAAATGCAATTGCTTGCATCGATTAACAGCAAATTTCCGTGCGTAATATTTCTCACGGAGACTATTGGTGCAGAGACATGAAACCAAAACATCGTTATTTCTTACTTCAAAATCTTGGAACGGAGTACTCGGCTAGTTGTTATCTATTTTAACAATGTAGTTCTTACTCCATGCTAACAATGTAGTTATTATAAGCATATGGGTATGTGTATCCCTATGGACCTCTTTTGGAGTAAACCAAATGTTCTTGTACTTCTGAGGTTTCCGACCTGCTATTTTATCTGTTGGGATAGTCTAATTGCATTACTGTGTGAGTGAAGATAAGAGAAAGGAATATAGGACAGTGGTTGGGACATTTCAATTGGCAATTGCAACCAGTCTTAGCGGAATCTAGTGAATTTCTAACTGTAAGTGTTTTATCTCCACCAACTTCTCAGGATTCACTTGACTCCCATCCCTGGAGGCTCCTTGAATGATGGTAGCTGGTTTTCACCTTGAAGTCACGCTTTTTGTCCTATCATCTATAAAATGGGGCAATCCTTGTGAGAAATTATTGTAGCAGGCCTTCATTGAACTTGAGGCATATATCTTCCAACCTTGAAACTGAAAAAAATCAATCATTAAGATTTGAATTTGTTTGTTTTATTAAACTAAAGTAGTAATAGAAGATCTTTAACTCTGTATGAGTGCTAAAGATAGATGATGTTTCTATGCTTGACCTCCATGTTGATCATGTTTTGACTTAGCCTGCCGTCATGCTATGCGACCTTAGGTTTTGTCATGTGCAGTCCTATGGGTATCTTCTTTTGATTGCAATAACCTACAATTCCATTTCACCTGAAAACTTTCCTACTGAACTTCACATTTGGGGTTTGTTTTCAGAAGGTGTATCTATAAACTTTTATGCATGGCCAATGACACTGTCATAATATATTATTATACATTTGCAACTGTGATCTCTTTCTCATGCACAGTACAGAAATTTCCAATTGTTGAGACTTTCAGGCTTCTATTTATGGGTGGGGGGTACAGAAATTTCTAGAAATATCTAAATTCATGTATTAACATATTATAGTGTCCAAAGTGTTTCAATCTTTTTGATGCTTCTGTCTTGCCTCATTGTTGAAGTAACTTCTTCCATACTAAATCATAATTATGGTTGAACTTTCTTCTTGCAGCTGAAACTATCTTATTGGCATTTCAGAACTACATTTTGATGCTGGGTACCAGCGTGATGATTCCATCATTGCTTGTGCCAGCAATGGGAGGGACTCATGTGAGTTTGGATTTTAGCTTCATGTTCTGTAAGATTTGGTTTTTGTCCCTTCTTTTTGGCCTTGTTTAGGTTTTCCTTCTTTCTCATTTTATTTTTAAATTGATGCATCACAGGGTGACAAGACAAGGGTCATACAAACGCAGTTATTTGTATCTGGCATTAACACACTTCTGCAAGCACTGTTTGGAACACGGCTGCCAGCAGTAGTTGGTGGTTCTTTTGCTTATATTATACCGATCATATATATAATAAATGACTCTTCTCTGCAGCAAATTCCAGAACCTCATGATGTGAGATTCTGCAAAAGATTTTTTCTTTGCTTGCTAGCACATTTTTGGAATTAGAACAATGCAGAAACTTATCTGTTTTCTTCCTGTTGACATCCTAATTGGAAGCTACTCATATCTTTATGGTTTGTTGCTGCTTTCTGTAATTAATATAAGCATTTTTACATGCAGAGATTTATACAAACCATGAGAGCAATTCAAGGAGCACTGATAGTAGCATCAAGCTTACAGATCATTCTGGGCTATAGCCAACTCTGGGGACTTTTCTCACGGTACTTCATGCTTGATTGTCATCTAATTACATTGTTAACATTCCAATCCTCAGCAGTGTTGTCTCTCTCTCTCTTTCTCTCTCTCTCTCTACTTATTTATTTATTGTTGTTTTCTTAACAGGTTTTTCAGTCCTCTTGGTATTGCACCTGTGATTGGGTTAGTTGGTTTGGGATTATTTGAACGAGGTTTCCCAGCGGTACTTTATTTATCATGATTAGCTTTTAAAAGCTGCACATGCCAAGAAGTTTTTACTGAACTGTTAATGTGTTTGTATTTCTTTGTTTTGTAGCTTGGGAACTGTGTGGAAATTGGCATCCCTATGCTTTTGATGATAGTTGGGTTCTCTCAAGTATGCTATTTTTATTTTGAAAGCTGTTCATCAGTTTAAGTTGAAATGCTTAATTTCTTATACGCTTGTCGTAAATGGAGTTTTCTTCGAGTGCAGTTTCTAAAGCATGTCAGGACATTCAAGGATATTCCAATTTTTGAACGCTTTCCTGTGCTTGTCTGTGTTGCCATTATCTGGGCATATTCCCATGTGTTAACTGCTGGAGGAGCCTATAGGCATGGTCGTCCAACAACTCAGGATAACTGTCGCACAGATAGAGCATATCTCATTTCCTCCTCTACCTGGTAAGTACAAGCAGCACATCTACCCTTCTTGCTATATACTGCCAAAATTTTACCCTTCTCAGAAATAGATGATGATTGCTTTCAGGTTCAAGTTCCCTTATCCGTTGCAGTGGGGTGCACCGACATTTAATGCTGGCCATACAGTGGCCATGATGGCTGCTGTCCTGGTGTCTTTGATAGAGGTACATAATGATAACATTTCACTGTTGGTGAGAAGACCTCTTACGTATCCTTTTGCAACTGCAGTCAACTGGTGCATACAAGGCAGCATCTAGGCTTGCAATTGCCACTCCTCCACCAGCATATGTTTTGAGCCGAGGAATTGGTTGGCAGGTGAGCTTGTCCAAAATATTTGCAGCTCATTCTAGGCTGTTACCCTAGTTATACCAAATGCCCTTCCGGTGTATTTTGCTGTGAAGCTGCTTTAACCATTCAGTTACATTATGAAGATGGTAGCAAAAACAAGATCGTGATAGTATACCATACCTAAACCAAATTTTCTAGTCCATTTTAAAAGGTGCAATATTACATACCTAAACCAAATTTTCTAGTCCATTTTAGCACAGAAATCTTTAACATGATAGCTAAGGGATCAGTACAAAAGGGCAGCCTGCTATGTAAGAAAAAGACCTACTGAAATTTGCCTGCTAACTGATGTTAGTTTTTCATTCAACTGATGTCCCCTGAATTTCAAGATGCCAACGCAGACTTGAATCCGAGTCTGTCTGCAAAATTCAAGCAACCTGAGATGAGGTGGTTTGATGTTTGCCTATTCTCAGCTACATTATTATTGGCAACAATACCTATAACTGTATGGACTCAACAAGTATCCATATATGACTTCTAACATGATTATGATGTATTGAAAGCTGGCCTCGTGGACATAACTGTCACTGAATCATAATGTGTCTTCAGCATTATGAGAATGAGGGACTTATCATGATTCACATCTGAATACCAATGATGATACTTGCACCAGACTCAGAAAGGTGCATAAGCCTGAAAAAGCATTCAAAATAAGAGCTTGAACAAGTTGCCATCAGGGTTGTTGGCGATTTGGCATTCCTTGTGTTTACTGCTGTATCATCCATCAAGAACTCATACACGTCTTATGCTGGACCCTTCCTCTAGAAATACATCCTAAAATGTTTCATCAAGTGAGATTAAAGGAATTTTTTCTAAGAAAAGGGGCCTAAAGGAAAATGATTCAGGGATGACATCCACACAAACTCATTAAGAGTCGATGTTCATGATGGAAAATTAGATAATATCATTTTGGTTAGTTGCTCATGTTCATTGTAACCAACCTTTCGAAACAAGATTGTCATGATAATTTATTTATTTGGACCCTTCAAAAAGCTTCTGACAAGTCATCTGCTTTATGCAGGGAATAGGCATACTGCTGGATGGCCTATTTGGAACTGGGACAGGCTCTACAGTGTCTGTGTATGTAAGAGCATGTTTATCATCCTATGTGTTCTGCAACCTGATGTAGAATGAAGATGCCATACCAAAGTATTGTAGAACAAAAACACTCTGATAGAATGAAAAGGGAGAATATTTTGGAATAAAAAAGAGAAGAAATTAAGTAAAGAAAAAGACGAGAAGAATTTGAGAAGAATAAAGGAAGTGATAGCGAAGTTGAAGATGAGGGAGAATTAATTATGAAGGAACCTGAGAAGAGAGAATTTGAGATGAAGAAAACATAAAACTTGGATTGAATAATCAATCAAAAAAATCTGCCAGCCTTACTACATGACCTACAACATGACTCTTTTTATAAAAAATCATATGTAAAATTAAAGTCTAATTTAACTCTATATGAATAAAAGACCTTAATAAAGTAATAAAATAATAATTTAACTATACATCAAGTTGATTTATATTTTGATCCCTTGATGCTTACATCAAATCCTAGATTAAGCAATTAAATAATCACAAATTTAAATAAATATTCCTAAAAATATGTAAAAATAAACAAACCCTAATTCATATACATCAACCTCATTATTCCTACTGCATTCTCATCACAACCTGTAGAAGGATGGTCGTTTTGTTTCCATGATGTACTAATGTAGGTTATAAAATATAATAACAAAGTTGTGGCCATAATCTTCAGGGAAAATGTGGGGCTGCTTGGACTGACTCGAGTTGGCAGCCGTAGAGTTGTTCAAATATCTGCTGGCTTTATGATTTTCTTCTCAATTCTAGGTGAGAACATGGTAATTGTTGGAATTAGTTGGGTTTGTTATTGCTTGCCATCATTCTGTTCCTTTTGTTTGCAGGAAAATTCGGTGCACTCTTTGCATCTATACCCTTTCCCATATTTGCAGCTTTGTACTGTGTGCTTTTTGGCCTTGTGGGTATGTCATTGGCTTTCATTGAGTTGTGTCCTTTATTTTCTGTTCGAAGAAGTTTATGGGATTCATTTCTTGTGTTGTCTGCAGCATCTGTGGGGCTATCATTCCTTCAATTTACGAATATGAATTCGATGAGAAATCTATTCATCACTGGGCTTTCCCTTTTCCTGGGAATATCTGTTCCTCAGTTTTTCAATGAGTTTAGGAGTTCATCAGGTCATGGCCCCATTCATACCAATGCAGGATGGGTCAGTGTAATCTCTACACAAATGTGGTAATTAACATCATTGCTGAGCTTATTTTGATGTTGTGATCCTTGGGTGGTTGCAGTTCAATGCATTCTTAAATACGATATTTTCGTCACCATCCACTGTGGGATTGGTAGTTGCTGTGATGCTTGACAACATGCTGGAAGTGGAGAAGTCAAAAAAGGACAGGGGCATGCCATGGTGGGTAAAGTTCAGAACATTCAAAGGGGACAATAGGAATGAAGAATTCTACACGCTGCCATGTAACCTCAACAGGTTCTTCCCACCCACTTAGTGACCAACTATTAAATGTTGGGCTGCTGCCTTTGTAATCTTCAGAAATAGGAAGTTTTCCTCCCTGGGGTTAAAAATCTCTAGGATGGCTTTGAAAATCTAATCCACCATGAATTTACTTGTATTTTGAGCCCTTTATATTCTTTTATGGTCATTCCATCAAAAGGAATGTTTGCTTTGTAGGCTTTGAATGTAAATGTTAATAAGAGGAAGGGCATCGACAATGGCTGGGTTTACAATTCTTTGGTATTTCTTGTGGAAGCATTATGATAACGGTGCATGGGTACAAGTCAACTTATGTTGGCTTACCTTAAAGAGTTGCCTATGAACTAAACAATGAGACAAAAGGTGCAAAATTGTTAATTTGGATTTTGTTGTGAAAGGTAGGCCATGCATTAAGGGCCTATTTGAATTGGGAGATTCTTCTCTTGGGTGTGAGTTGTCCTCTCGCCAATTTTCAGTGAGGTTCTTGTTGGATTCATGTTGGGAATTTTCTAAATTTGTTTTCAAAATTATACTATATGTATAATTATTTTGATATAAAACACAAAGCAACTAATAGAAGAGTGGTAAAATCGATTCTTTCCTTACAAGAGTGTGCATTCTTTTAGACAAGTGATATCTTGTGTCTTGTTTATGTTCTTACCACTCTAAAACCTGAAGAGAGGAAAGAATGTTGCAGGAGGATAAAGTTGGAACTTACCAATTACATCTGTAATGACACACCACTGACTTGCTTTCAAATACTCTCTTGTTTATGTTCTTACCACTCTAAAACCTAAGGAGAGGAAAGATGTTGCGGGATTATGAAGTAGGAACTTACCAATTACATCTGCAATGACACATCATTGACTTGCTTTCAAATACCCTCTTCAATGTCTACTAGAATGTGGGATGTACTTCAACACAAATTCACTATTGAAGATGCTAGTGCCAAGAAATTTCTTGTAAGTCAATTTTTAAATTAAATTAATCCTTGACCAATTTCAAGAGATTCATAACATCATCAATTAATTAGAAAATGAGAATAGAAAGATAGATGAGCCTGTTATAGTTGGTTCTATTATTACAAAATTGCCTTCTAGCTGAAATAACCATATAAGAATTTGAAGCCAATGAAGGAAAAATAACTTTAAATGATCTTGCATTAAATATTAAAATTGAAGAAACTTCTAAACTAAGAGAAAAGAAAGAAGAGTGACAAGCTCATAGTTGATCATATTTAAGATACCTAAATTCATACTTTGGTCCTTAATTGACATGATTTAATTGATTTATGTTCATATTTGATCAAATATTGTAGTAAATGGAGTTAATTTATGTTTCAAGATAATTTAGTGGAATTTTGATCAATTCATCTAAAATAGGCTATTTCGGAGCAAGGCAATCTCATTGGTAGCTTAATTAGACCAAAGATCTTGAAAATGATGATATTTTCATGATGGAGAAGCCATATATCATGCGCAATATTCATATGTGTGAAGAATTCATGACAATATTTCAAAAAGAACAAGTTCAGTGCAATCAATTGTGATGACCTTCTCAATTGTTCAATCATGCATCGATTTGCACTTTAATTGATTTGATTTTTTCACAACTAGCAGCCGTCATGGACATTTAAGGTGTGGTTTACATGTGATATAATCATGTAAAAATAGATAATACACACTTAGAAAGCAATGGACAACAAGCAAGCTTGGATGGAAGAAAAGTATACTAAAATGAGAAGTTGAAAATTAAAGCACAATAATGGATAGCAACTTGGGTGCCTCAGTGCCCAAGTTGTTAGAAGTGTGGAACATAAATGCAAATTGGGCAGGGAGTTGGGTGATACAGTGCTCCATTTAGGTGCCATAGTGCCCGTGAGTGCGGAAACATGTTCTATTTTTAGAACTTATTGGCCTTTGCCCAAATTGGGTCTTCTAATCGATAAGGGGGTCAAACCTATCCCCAATTGGAGTTATTCTAAGAGGTTTTGAGGGGGACAACAAAGAGAGGACATGACCTAGCAATAAAGAGAAGTTTTCGAAGCAAAGAGAAATTTTGAAGGAAGATTGCTGTGAAGAGAAAGATAGTGCAACTTGGAGACATTTATTCTCTTATCATTCTCAGTTATTTTTCAATTCTTTTTCTTTTCTCAATCATGATTAAGATAATTTTTATGATTTTTTTAGTTTAATTATAAGCTAAACTCTTTGTTATATGACAACGATGTACCAGGATTATGAATATTTAATTTTACTTAGTTTAATTCAATTTTATGTTTATTCATTATCTATGTTGAGTGTTTAATCTAAGTTTAATGTGTTGACCCAAACCTCCTTTGCTTAGTTTGATTTTGATGATGATACATTTAACTAGTTAAGTTTTAATGATGAGCAAAATATATGAGTGAATGGTTAAGCTACCGACTATTATTTTCCTAAGTGTATAGTTACAAGCTATATAAACAAAAAAAATAACTTAAACAAAGTGGACAACACATAAAATATAATATGTTGGTCCCATACTATGAGTAGACTTACGCAATATACAGAAGCGATTCAAATGCACTATACAAATAATCACACAAAAAATCAAAACACAAAGTTTATACTGGTTCAGTACTCTTTACCTATTCTATTTTCCAAGTCACAATCACAGACTTGGGTTCCACTAGTCAACTTAGTCTTAAAGTTATAGTCATACAGTTACTTTTTTCTTTGGACTTACACTTTTAAGTAACAATATAGATGAATCACTTGTTGGTCCTGAAGGTTAGGCAAAGACTCAAGAGGGGAAGGGTATAAAAATTATTTCTCAACCCCTTTAGGATTATTTTCCCTCTAGCAATCAATCACTTGAACACTAATGCACAAAATAGATAAGACATAGTGATTTTTATAGTGGTTCGAGTAAACACTCTATTCCACTCTTCTAAGAGCACTTTTCTCTTCGTGTCTTGGGTTCCACTATTCTCAATAGCAGAAATACAATAGCATCCCCAACACTCTTCTAGATTCTAGCTCGAGGGGGCATAAACAAGTATCCCCAACACTCTTCTGGATTCCAGCTCCAAGGGGTGTAATCAGAATGCTTCCAGTACTCTTCTAGATTTCAGCTCTAAGGGGCAATTACAAATAGCTCTTGTCTGCACTAAGATAGTCACAACTCTTCTTGAGTCTAGTCACAACCACTAGCTCAAGGAACAAGAGATGAATATCAGAAGTTTAAGCACAGGGAAAGGTTTCTAAAAGTTGAATGCAAAAGTAAATGATCTTTCGAAAGGTAGTTGAGAGCCTTCAAAGAAAGTTGAGGAATGTTTGGATGCAGGGCACTTGAATCTTGAAGAATTGCAGAAGATTTAGTTTAGATCAGTAAATGCTCTCAAGAAGGTTTGAATGATTTTCCCAATTGCTTCATTAGTTCCTTCTACTCCAACGATGCTCCATTTATAGTTGCTTTGAATTCTAATCGTTGGTGGTAGGTGAACTCCATTAATGACAAAAGTCAATCTGATTGGCGCATTTTGAATTCTCAAACTTCTAGTTATTCCTTGTATGCTGAAATGTCTGCAGTGCTGACCTTGGAGAAGATGTTTCTGGTTTCTCAATAAGTTTTCATCGAGGTATTACTGGAATGGGTGCTGCTTTCATCAATATAAAAATATCGTTATTAATGCTGGGAGAAGACTAACAATTCTTTTTGACCATTGCTCATCTTTTTCTTATGATAGATGAAGTATCTGTTCAGTTGTCCATAAGACAAAGTTACTTTGTCTTTGTCTTTCATGTGTGACAGTCGAATCATTCCTTCTATTGCTGTTAGACGAATTTCACCATTCAAGTTCTTTGTCTATTGCATCGTAGAAGCATAAATGTCTTATTACTTCAGAGCTTTGTCTATTGGGTTTGTCTGTTATAAGTAACAAATGAAGTGTTGATTTGCAGATAAGTTTTCTTCATGCCTTTGTTTGATGGAATATTTCTCTGCTTTATCTGTTAACAATAACCAATCACTGACAAATCTTTTGCTTTGCACCTTGCTTCTTCTGCTTTGTCTATTGATTCTCTACTTTGTCTGTTAATAGCAGACGAAGTCTTTTGTTCTGCTAAAAAGGTCTTCACTTCTTCCGCCTTTGTTTGTTGTCATTAGAGGACCTTTGGCATAACTGTGGCTTACTTAAGATAGACAAAATCTGTTGTATACAAATTGTCTTGCATCCGTCAGATGTAGTTTTCCATTTTGATAGACGAATTGAAATAGCTGATTTGTTTTCATTCATGCTTTGTCTGTTACAACACTTCATCTTTTGCTTCTTTACTTGCTCAGGCTTTGTCGCCATGGAATGTGTTTTCTGTGCTCAGTTATCTCTAAGTCTTACAACTTGATTCTGCATGCTAAAAACTTGATAACAATCATTAGTATATAATCTTTAATCAAGTTTTGTTTATCATTGAAACCATGCATTCATGCCAACATTCTTTCCCTTTTTGATGATGACAAAACTTGATTAAAATTATTTCATAAAAGATAATCTCTCCCTGAAGGTATGTAGATTTACAATGTTTAATACTTCCTCAAGTTGCCTTTTCTTGTTATATATATATATATATATATATATATATATATTTTCCCTCTGATTATTTAGAATGTATTCTCCCCATGATTAATTAAAGATTATGTAGTTTTATATTTCCTTTGATTTGTGAGATAATTTCCATATTCTTACTCCCCCTTTTTGTCATAAGCAAAAACATCCACTCTCAATAAGTATAGGCCAAGTATGAAAGAAAAATAAGTATGTTATTTCATTTCATTTCAATACAAGCATCAAAACTAGAGATTGTTGTGAAAGCTAAAGAGAAGGTGGGGGGATGTGCATCCAAAACTATGAGAGGTTTATTCAAGTGTGAGAAGCTAGAGTTTTGGATGGTGGATGGGAAGATGAGGGGTTGGAGATGGATGTAATATACTTGTTTCTTCTATTCTCCTCCTCTTCAAATGCCCTAGATAATTATAATATGTGAACTAGGGCTATTTGGTAGTGATGGGATTGATAAATTGTTTCTGCAAAATCAAATTTTGAAGAAAAATGCTTCTATAAGAATGGTGAACACAGAGAAGCATTTTCTTCCCTCTAGGAAAACAATTGAAGAACCAGCAGTTGATTCTTCAGTTTTCACCACACGCTTGTCTTCTCTTTGTGATTGCTTCCAAAATGTTCTTCTCTGAAGAGTTTTATTTTGGTAGTATAGAGAAGGATTGTGATTTAGGGGTCAAAATAGATTGATTATGGGAACTATATGAGGTGCATGATGTGATTGTTCAAGAAAGGGAGAATAACTCGGCCTAAAAATAGAATTAGATGTGATAACCATAGTTGTAAGTTAATTCTAGTAGGAAAATGAGGTGTACTCAACCTCAGGAATCAATCTTCAGACAAAGTGTGACTAGAGCACTTTATACGAATATCTTACTTCGTTTGAGACGAAGCTTAGTCTCAAAGAGAATATATTTTTCATTGTAATTTTAAGCATAGTAACATTAGAGATTTTATTTTCATATCATCACATTAGTCATTCCTAATTCTCCTCTAATGTTATAGAAGGTGTCTAATGATATTGGCTTAGTAAAAATATCAGCAAGTTGAACATTTGTAGGCACGTATTTTAGACATATATCATGTTTTTCAACATGATCTCGAATAAAGTAGTGCCTAATCTTTATATGCTTAGTTCTCAAATATAGGACAAGATTCTTTGTCAAGCATATAGCACTCGTGTTATCACATTTAATGGGTATGTCTCTATAGCTTAGTCCATAATCGCAAAGTTGTTGTTTCATCCATAGTAATTGAGCGCAACAACTTCCAGTTGCTATATATTCAGCTTCTGCTATAGAGAGAGCAACATTAGTCCATTTTTCTAGAGAACCATGATACTAAACTTTTTCTTAGAAATTGATGAGTTCCACTAGTACTTCTATCGACTTTATATCCTCCAAAATTAGCATCAGAATATCCGATAAGTTCAAAATCTGTTCCTTTGGGATAATAAAGTCCTAGATTTGGTGTGTCAACCAGATACTTAAAAATTTGTTTTACTATAGTAAGATGAGATTCTCTAGGACTGGATTGAAATCTAGCACATAAATATATACTAAATAGAATATTTGGTCTAGATGCAGTAAGGTAGAGAAAAGATCTAATCATATTTCTATATTATTTTTGATCTACTAGTTAACATTTTTCATCCTTTTCCAATCTTGTTGATGTGCTCATTGGAGTGCTTGCTGCCTTAACTTCTTCTATTTTGAATTTCTTTAGCATCTCTCTAATATATTTGAATTGGTAAATATAATTTTCATCATTTCTTTGCTTGATTTGTAATCCAACGAACTAAATTAATTCTCCCATCATACTCATTTCAAATTCTGCCTGCATCATCTTTGAGAAATCTTGACAGAGTTTTTCATTAGTAGCTCCAAATATAATGTCATCCATATAAATTTGAACTATCAAGATATCTTTGTTAATATTTTTGATGAACAAAGTGGTGTCAACCTTTCCTCTCTTGAATTTATGATCACCTAAGAATTTGCTCAACCTTTCATACCAAGCTCTTGGTACTTGTCTTAAACCATATAACACCTTAGTGAGCTTACAGACATGATCAGGTGGATCACCATTCTCAAAACTAGGAGATTGATCTACATACACATTTTCACTTAGATATCCATTCAGAAATGCACTCTTTACATCTATCTAAAATAACTTAAAGTCCTTATGTGATGTAAAAGTGAGTAGCATTCTAATGGCTTTTAGCCTAGTTAATAGGCATATGATTCTTCAAAATCAATTCCTTTTTCTTGGAAGTACCCCTTAGCAACTAATTGTGCCTTATTTCTTACAACTAACCCACTCTCATCTAGTTTATTTTTGAATACTCATTTAGTTTTGATTATATTAACATTTGTTGGTTTTGGAACTAGTTCCCATACTTTGTTTCTTTCAAACTGGTTTAGCTCTTCTTACATTGCTATAATCCAACTTTCATCATTTAAAGCTTGATCAATGTTAGTTGGTTCTATTGTAGATATAAAAGCATAATGACCATAGACATTTTACATAGACCATCTTGTCTTGACACCAGCATATACATTTCCTATAATTTGCTTTCTAGGATGCATAGTAACAAATCTTAAATCAATAGGGGGTTGATAAGGAACATTACCTACTCTTACCTCCTCTTCATTTTCTGAACTTTGTACGTCTTCATCATTGGTGCCATTCTCTTAATCATTCAATTTGAGCTTCTTCATATTTGTTGCAGCTTCCTCTGCATCACTATCACTCTCCTTTCTCGGGGTTATATTTGCTTCATCAAATTTAACACGTATAGATTCTTCTATAACCTGTGTTTTCTTAGTGTAGACTCTAAATGCTCTACTGTTAGGAGAGTAACAGAGAAAGATAGATTCATTGCTCTTTGGATCAAACTTTTCAAGTTTATCATTCCCATTGTTCAGCACATAGCATAATTATCCAAAAGGATGGAAATATAAGATGTTTGGTTTTTTTCCTTTCTAAAGCTCATATAGGGTTTTCTTTAAGATTGCTCTTATGGTAACCTTGTTAGCACACGGCAAGCGGTACTAACTGCTTCTCTCTAGAATCTTTTGGATAATTTAGTTTCATTCAGCATGGTTGTTGCCATTTCTTGAATTGTCTAATTCTTTCTTTTCATAATTCCATTTTGTTAAGGAGTTTTGAGGGATGAGAAACTATGGTGAATTCCTTTTTCATCATAAAAATCAATGAATCTTCTATTTTTGAATTCACCACCATGATCACTATAGATGGATACAATAGACATTTGTTTCTCATTTTGGACTAGCTTTGAAAAGGTATAAAACATTGAAAATGCTTAGTCTTTTCTAGTCAAGAGAATTACCCATATAAATCTAGAATAGTCATCCATTATCACATATACGTATCTTTTTCCTCCAAGTGTGACTATTTTTGATGGTCCAAATAAATCCACGTGCAATAGTTTTAGAGGTCTGGATGTGAATACTTTATTCTTAAGATGGAAGGATACTTTGGTCTGTTTTGACAATTGACAAGATTTGCATATTTAATTTTTATCATAGTTTAATTTTGGTAGACCAATCACGAGATCCTTTTTCCACAGAGACTTGATATTTGACATATTGGTATGTCCCGTCCTCTTGTGCCATACCCATGGATCATCTTTAACTATAATTAAGCATTTTTCAACTATATCATCCAGTTGTACTAGATAAATATTTCCATACCTTTTTTCGCTAAACAGTAGATCATTGTCTATACTAAATATATTACATATAGATGTTTCAAACACAACTTTGTGACCTTTATCGCATAATTGATTGATGCTTAGCAGATTGTGCTTAAGTCCTTCTATATATAATACATCCTGTACACATGCATTGAATAAGCCATAAATTTTATCTATTCTCCTGATGTGACCTTTATCATTGTTGCCGAATGCCACTATTCCTCCATCCATTTGCTTTAATTCTTTGAACAACTTTTTATTCCCAGTCATATGTCTCGAACAACCACTATCTATGAACCATGCATTTTCTAATGTACCTTTAAGACTTACCTACATTCAAAGCAAATTTTCTTCTTATCTTGTTAGTACCCAAGTATTGGGTCCAATAATGTTAGTTAAAATGTGTGTAGTATAAGTGTGTGCTCTTTCCTTGCGTTTCGATCTCATCTTAGCACCTTGTGCTTTCATCTTTTTGGCATAACAATCATACACCTTATGTCCAAATTTGTTACAGAAATAGCAAATATTTGTGACTTTGCTAGATGCAATATATTCCATTAGTTTCTTTATCCAAGAAAAATTTATAAACCTTATAATATTTGGACAATTTTTCCTTTCTTCTGTGAGGTTCACTCCCTTGGACCATCCGATAATTTTTTGTAAATTTTCATCACCTGACTATTCATAGCAAAGTCCCATAAATTTGGTCACTGATTCTCCAGGATTGGAGAATTTACTCAGCATATTATTTAATAATTCTATCTCTTTCTTCAGGTCTCTAACTTCCTTTTGTAAAGATAAATTTCTTTATGCTAGAATGGAATTTACTTTGATAGTTGCATCAACGTGTCTTTTCTTTTGAGTAAATTTCTAGTTAAGTAATTCAAACTCACTAAAGAGAGAGTTATATGATTGTTGTAACTCATCTTTTGCATTTAACACAAGTGCTATTTGAGCTTGAAGAGTCAGAACTGTAAGGGTAGTAAGAGTTTACCTTTGTTTCCAAGTCCGTTGTGCATTGTTCTTTGATGGTGATTTGATCTATCGATTCATTCTCCATCTGAGCCATGCAACATAATCTTGCAAGATGTCCAACCTCATAGTGATCTTTCTCACTTAAGCTTGTTGTAGATGAGTCTTTATCATTCATGTACATTCCTCTAGCTTAGTTTCTTAAAGACTTCTTGAAGTGTTTCTTTTCTTTTCTATCATCTTTCTTGTTAATATTTACTTTTTCTTCATTGGGACACTCTGGTGACATGTGTCCGATCCCTCCACATCTATAGCACTTGGGGAGATCCTTCTTTCTTTCAACCATTTTCTTCCATTGTCTAGGTTATCTCCTTCAGGAGCTGTTTCTGCTACTTTTTGCAAACCTTCTAAAATTTTTAACCAACATAGCCATATCATCTTCAGATTGTAATGCTTGATCACTATTGCTCTCCTTGGTCACTTTTAGAGTAATAATTTTCTTTGACTTTGTTGGTTCCTCTCTTTTATTCTTGATTAGCTCATGTAACAATAACACACGGATAAGATCATCCACCAGAAGAGTATTTAGATCCTTTACTTCCTCTATTGCTGTGATCTTGTGGTTCCACGAATCTGTTAGCACTCTTAGTATCTACATTACCTATTCAGAATTTGTAACTTCTTTTTTCAAACATTTCAAGGTATTAGTAACCTTGGAAAATCAAGGATACATTTCAGATATACTTTCTCCTTCTTTCATCCTAAAATTTTCTAGTTCTCCTATAAGCCTATTTCTTCTAGTTCCCTTGACTTGTGAGGAACTTTCATAAATAGACACTAATTTATCCCATATATCCTTTGCAGTAGTGCAAGAGGATAATCTATCAAACTCAAATGAGGAAAGTCTATAAAATAAAGAGTTCATAGCCTTTGCATTATTTTGGACCAAGGGGCTTCCTCTTTGGTCTATGCTTCTACTTCAGTAGTATGAAGAGTGATTCCAAATTTAATAGCCCTCCAAGATTCCATATCATTGGCTATAATAAATTACTTCATCCTTCACTTCCAGTAAGTGAAGTTAGTTCCATCAAATAGGGGTGGCTGAGAAGATGATTGCCCCTCGATGAATATTTGTAATGAGGATGATGAGTTTGCCATTGGATCACTACAAGTGTTTATGTAGTCTACTCTAATACCACTTGTTAGTCCCGAAGGTTAGGCAAAGACCCAAGAGAGGATAGGTGAATTGGGTACATAAAAATTATTTCTCAACCCCTTTAGGATTATTCTTCCCTCTAACAATCAATCACTCGAACACTAAATGCACAAAATAGACAAGAGATAGTGATTTTTATAGTGGTTCGAGTAAATACTCTACTCCACTCTTCTAAAAGCACTTTTCTCTTAATGTCTTAGGTTTCACTATTCCCAATAGCAAAAATATAATAATATCCTCGACACTCTTCTAGATTCCAGCTCTAGGAGACGTAAACAAGTGTCTCCAATACTCTTCTGGATTCCAGCTCCAAGGAGCATAATCACAGTGCTCTTAGCACTCTTTTAGATTTTAGCTCTAGGGGGCATTTACAAATAGCTCTTGTCTATACTCAGATAGTCACAGCTCTTCTTGAATCTAATCACAACCACTAGCTCAAAGAACAAGAAATGAATATCAAAAGTTTAAGTACAGAAATTTCTAAATAAGCGCAGAGGAAGGTTTTTGAAAGTTGAATACAAAAATAAATGACCTTCCCAAAGGTAGTTGAGAGCCTTCAAAGAAAGTTGAGGAAGGTTTGGATGTAGGGCTCTTAACTCTTGAAGTATTGCAGAAGGTTTAGCTCAGATCAGTAAATGCTCTCAAGAAGGTGTGAATGATTTTATCAATTGCTTCATTAGTTTCTTTTGCTCCAATGATGCTCTATTTATAACTACTTTGAATTGTAATAGTTAGTGGTAGGTGAAGTCCATTAATGACATAAGTCAATCTGATTGGTGCATTTTGAATTCTCTGACTTCTAGTTATTTCTCGTATGCTAAAATGTTTGCAGCATCGACCTTGGAGAAGATGCTTTCTGGTTTCTCAATAAGCTCTGGTTGAGGTATTACTGCAATGGTTGCTACTTTTATCAATATAAAAGATCGTTATTAATGCTGGGTAAAGACCAATGATTCGTTCTAACCATTGCTTATCTTTTACTTATGATAGATGAAGTATCTATCTAGCTATCCATAAGACAAAGTTCCTACGTCTTTATCTTTTAAGAGTGACAGGTGAATCATTCCTTCTATTGCTATTAGATGAATTTCACTATTCAAGTTCTTTGTCTGTTGCATCGTAGAAGCATAAATGTCTTATTGCTTTAGAGCTTTGTCTGTTGGGTTTGTTTGTTGTAAGTAACAGATGAAGTGTTGATTTGCAGATGGGTTTTCTTCACGCCTTTGTTTGA